>VYZU01079406.1:11565-29458 GCA_013401355.1 Ceyx cyanopectus
GCTTTATGTATTTAAGGCACCATTTCAGGTACTCTGGATCATTGTAGATGCCTGAGATATACCCCTGATACCTCAGGTGTTGGATGGATTGTGTTGAGTTGGTGTCTGCAGGGTTTTGGCTGAAGGGGAGGGGGTCTCCTGTAAGAAGCTTTGAGAAGTTCCCCTAGATCCAAGTTGCACCTATCTGACCAAGGCCAAGCCAATCAGCATCTCCTGTGGTGTCCTGTCTTTGGGGAGCACGTGCCAACTGGCAGCTGCATGCTGTTTGCAACAGGCACCTTTCTATCTGGAGCTTCTGCAATTTTAAAACTATTAAATATTCTTTGATCTACAAAAAAAAAGAAAAAGAAGAAGAAACAGAGAAGCTTCCAGACTAGAGCTTAGGGGATTCACCTGGAAGACAAGATTCCTGGATTTCAGGCACTGATGGATGCAGCTTTACCAGAAAGGGGGCATGAAAAGCACAGGAAGAGGAATAAGGGGGTGTCTGCTCTCCTTAGAAAAGAAACATGAGCTTCAGGTGTGCTGAATTATGGGCACAGATGTGGTGTGACAGCTGGTGCTCCTGTCCCAAACCAGAAATAGCCAGCAAATTGAACTTGAATTTACTGATGGTTAAAGACATGGCCAAACTGTGACATAGTTGGGTTTCACAAAAAATAAAGCAATACTAATGAATCCTTTTAAATTTCTGTCTTGGGATGTTAAAAATGAGAAAGTAAACAAAAAGAAAGATTAAAGCTATGTGGCTATGGAAAACAGAAAACAGTGTATATAGAAAAGCTACAAGAGGTTTGGTGTTGGGTTTTTTTTTTCATTTTTCTTGATAGATATATATCCTACTAATTTTCTTTTAATTCCCTTTTGCCAGTCTTGGAAGTGAGATGATCATACATAGCTTTGAGGTTAGTCACATGTGCTAAGCAACAGAAGGCAGACCTTGTTTTCAGCTTTTGCAGCTGAACACAGGCGTTTCTCAGATCTCTTTCTTTGACTTTGTACTGAAATGAGAAGTCCATGGGTACAACAAATCCAAGCTGCAGCTATATAGCTCGCAGTGGTCACTTGAGCATAGCTCATCATCTACTTCAAAGCTTTATACCATGTCTTTCCTCCCGAAAGCCAGCTATTGACAGTAGTAATAGCTGGCAGGATCTGACTATTCAGAATCACTGGCACCTCACCAAGAAATGGAAAGTCTATTTAGAGTGGATTTGGATGTATTGTAACTGAAGCAGAATATATCATGCTTTAAAGTCAAGGACAACTGTGGGTTCTGCAGAGGGGCTAGATGAGGCAAGAATGACTTACACAATCACTCGAGATTGTAAACATTCAGAGCTAATAAGAAAAGAGGCCCAGCAGCAATGAAACGTGAGATTAGCCAGACAGCAATTATCCCAGTAATAATACGGTGTATGTTTCTTCTTTACTGCTCTTGTGTGGATTACAAATGGATTCTAAAGCAGAGCTGGATAAGCCTGGGAATATTGTACTTATATTCAGTTTAGAAGCCAGCAGGAAAATCTGCAGAGACTTCAAGTCTCACTGAGGCCCTTGCTCAACAGAAAACAAAAGCAACAAAACATTAAAAGCTTAAGAAGGAAGAAACAAAACCTGAAAAAAAGCATGCTGGATTTTCCCTGTCGAGCTCACTTATTAAGTGGACCAGATCCTACATTTCTGTGCCCATAATTAAATGACCTAACAGACTCCTTTTCCTCTGTTGTCTTTTACTGTCTGCATGGCTGACGGAACATTTGCCAAAAAGAAAAGATCTATAAAAAAAAAAAAAAAAAAAAGGTAATTAATTCCATTTTTTGCATGTGTTGGAAGCACAAAAGAATGGAAAATTGCAAAGCTCAACATTGCTGATAAACATCTGGTGACTAGGAGAGATGCAGAGGCTGGGTGAAGGTCCATGTGTTGTCATGGAACCAAGGAGGAATGTGGAGCAGGGTGAAGACTGAGTGGCCCAGTTATTCTGCTTGTCCATTATCCAGTTATCTGCTTCTTGCAGAAGGTACCAAGGAAGTCATAAATGTTTGGTGCTGCTGCTAAAGGCTGACTATAAGGAACAAAGGTTTGACCACACTCCCACCCCAGCATTTGGTACAGAAGTAGATAATAAGGTATAAGCATTTTTCCTATTTGGGACCTAATTGGGGATGAGAATTCAACATCACATCACAGGGACAGATTGACAGATTTGTCCTCCCTTCCCTCCCAGAAGGACAATTTTTGGTAGGATTCACAATCCCAGCTACTCTGAGTGCTTTCCTGGGAAATCAAGCTAATAAATTCCAATCCCAGTGTTGATCATTCAAAAGTTTTGATCTAAAAGTCAGCATCTTGCACTACAAAATGCACTCTTTTATTTTTTCTGACTAAAGTTATGAATCTAAGCAATATTCCATTTTTCTTTCTGCCTGTAAGCTTTGGAGTTTAAAGGCAGTAGCATTTTGAGTGGCTTTGCATTTGGCTGCAAATATTTTGACAATTTTCTGGTATCATACTTGGTAGAAATTACAGCATCTAAATCTGTAATCAATGAAAAGTGCTGAAAACACACAACAAAATGTGCAAAAGTCAACAGATGCAGAATACAGATGGAGAGCAATTGGCGCTCTGCCTAACACCTTGTACCTATAATAGAGAAGCTATTTTGTCTTTATTTCCTTCTTTTCCTCTTAACAAGATTGTTCTTCCAGCTTTGTAAATCACGTTTAACCAACCAGGTAACAAGGTCCCTCTCAGGTGAGTGCTCACCTGCTCTCTGGGGCTCAGAGCAGGGAGCTGGGGTGTGCCCACAGCCCGAGGTGCTGCCATAGCTGTTGTGTTGGTTCTTTCCTCACTGCATTTCACTGATCTGCAGGTCAGCACAACCCACCACCATTTCCAGTGTTGCCCTAATGCACCAAGACTACAAGGCTTACCATCCATGGAGCTAAACACAAGAGACCTACCTTGTTTATCTTATTTAAATGTGATTAATACTCTTCAGACTTTTAGAGAGCTTGTACAATGCCACTCTAACACAAGACTACAAATGGATTAATTTGTCAGTATTTATTACATCCACTAGGTGGCACCATGCTGGAAATAGTAACAACAATAAGGGCTGACAATCATAGAATAACAGAAATGTCTGAGTTGAAGGGGACCTCTAGAGATCATCTAGTCCAACCCCCCTGCAACTAGAGCAGGGTGCTCAGAGCCTTGTCAAGCCCCACTTGGAATGTCTTCAGGGATGGGGTCTCAACCACCTCCCTGGGCAACTTGTTCCAGTTCTCCACCACTTTCATGGTAAAGAACTTCCTTATTTCCTACCTAAATCCACTCCTTTCTAATTTAAAACTATTGCCCCTTGTGCTTTCACTGCAGACCTTTGTAAGCAGGCCCTCTCCAGTCTTTTATAAGCTCCTTTCAGGTGCTATAAGGTCTCCAGAGCCTTCTCTTCTCCAGGATGAACAATTCTAGATCTCTCAGCCTGTCTGACTTGAGGGCTCTGAGTTGCTTCCCATCATACAGAATAATAATCTGCTCTCACTTATGAAGCCTTTCTTAGAAATGTTATAAACCACAAGAGTCAGATTGTCTTAAATACTGGATTCTACCCGTGTGAGACCTAACTCCAGTCTCTAATGCTATTTATAAAAAAATGTTTCTCTTTTGGTTTCAAAAGACTAATAATAATATCCATAATGTTAAAAAACATCCTTGGAGTCCTTTAATTCCCTCATTAAAGGAATGTTGCAGTTTGGAAGTTAAACTGTGTTAGAATAAACACTTCGGAATGGTATACAAGCTAAAAACAAAAATAAAAACGAGAAGAACATGAGAGGATGTTCAGAAGGACAGTCCTTCTGATACTCAGTTGAGTGTCATTTTGGGACCCAGATTTCTCTATTTGGCAGCCAGTTCACTCCAGTCTTGCCTGTTTGCTTTCCTTTCAAACTGATGTTTAGTGAATTATTAAATGTAGAATCATCTTTTGTAGAAGAAGGTGTTCTCTGAGTGCCTCTACTTTTCTTTCCACCCTGATAGACAGACTCATACGTTCCAAAATTTGCTTTTCTGTGACTCCAAAGTAGTGGTGCCAGAGAAAAAAAAAAAAGAAATTAGGTTCATAAAGTAATCTCTGAAATCTAATTGCCAGTGTCAGTTATAATAAAAATGTCCCCATTACTGCCCAAAACCAGAACGAGGAAAAGGCTCTTAAGCAATTGAATTATATTGACATAAGAAGCCACTGAAAGCAGCAACTAATTAGCTTAGTGATGATACTGTAATGTATTACAGTGATATCCCATAATTTAGACAGTTTTGGGTCTTTAAAAGATACTTGGACATTTGCTATTTTGTTTCTTGTAGATTTAAAGTCAATGGGATGACCACTGACTCACTGAAAAAAGCATTTTGCCAGTGCTGATGCTTTTGAAAATCTCATCTTTAAAGCACTATGGAAGTAATTGGAAGTATGTTGGCATGGACAGGGGGAGGGAAACCAAATTGCTTTTTAACACCACCTAATGGGCTGTAATGGACTAGATTTAATTAGAATCTCTAAGGAATTGCTGATGAGAACAAAAGGGACCATTTGGCTTTCAAGAAAACAGGTATTTACAGAAAAATAAATGTAAAAAAAAAAATCTGAAATACCATCTTTACTCTTCACTGGAGACCTCTGAGTGCTTAAGAAACCCTAAACTTCTACAAGAAAATGTCTGGTGCATAATGTCATCTTTCTGCCAACACCTAGTACAGAACAGGGATTAAACTTATTATTTATAAGACATAGGACACTAGTTTCTATATTTTCAGGTAGTAAAGCTGTTATGATCAGCAACTGCAACACCACAATGCCTGGAAATATGGTCAGAATGCATACATTTGCTCCATAATTTACACCATATAAATATGGTTTCTTTTGTAGAAAAGTAGTCCTATTTAATGTCAAATAAGCAGAGCCACCAGAAACACATTAGCCATTTTCAACCTGGACTTCTCACTGTTCTTCCAGCCACAGCCTCTCTTGTTCTTGGCAATTCTGCAATTGCCTAGCATTACATCAAAGATATACAATGTGCAGCCCCTTTGAGTTCATGTCTTGCTCCAGGATGCCCTTAGTTTACATTTCTTCTTTCAATTTACTGAGGGTATTATACTTTCCACTTTTGGACGTGAAATAAAGGAAATGAGGATTCAATAAGAAGCCAGTGCTATATAGCTCACTTCAATAGCTAGCTGGCCTTTATTGCTGCTTCATTTCTTTATTTCTCCACTCTGGTTTATTTTATATTCCATTGTAAATAAATGTGCAATCAAATGAAAGAAAGTGTTAAAATAACAGTAGGGAAAGAGAGAGCCCAAAGAAAATTCTCAGTCCTACTAGAATATGAGATACCATCTTTAACTTTTTTTATGAGGTTAGAAGGCCAGAAGATGAGTGCATTAATTCTTTGTCAGGCTTCCCATTGTAATACAACAACAAACACTATCTTTGATTTATTTTTTTTTTGCACCTTCAGTGTGGTTATTTTCAGTAGAATAATTTTTAACTAGGATCTACAAAGCCTGACTGTCTTGTGCCACCTGTATTGCACATTTCTGATACAGTCCCTCACTGTGCATGCCTTTGTCACTTATCCCAGCAGGGACATAGGTGATAGGGGTTCTAGTCTGAGTGCAGAATTATCATTGAGCAGGTTCAAAGTGGGATTTTGATGCACAGAATGGCCCTACAGACTCCTGCTCCAGTCATTTTCATAAAGAAATAGTAATACAAAGAATCTCCTGAATGGAGCACTTTCACATTATCTATGCCTGAGCACTTCTATTAAAAGCTTATGTTCTTCTTGTACAGTTAAAGTTGTTTACTGGCTATTCTCATCTAACAAATCTGTAAATGTTTGTACAAAGTTGTGCTTGCCATGTAGGCTACTTTTTTTTTTTCAGTGCTTCGATTTGTCTTATTACTCATAAACCTATGATGCATAAGTGTTCTTTCTGCACACCACCCACTTAACATATTTTAATGTCATCATATACATTCCCTCCTTCATTCATGATTATTTCTTTGCTTGGTTTTTATGGAAATACTTCTGTTACTGACACCACCAAAACTCAGAATTCAATTTATTTGTCTCATGTTTTGAAATGCAACAAGCTCAGTAATTATCACCCTTTTCTTCCATTTGTAAATGCAGTCAGTTTCACTGAAGTGCTCTATATGTTCTCACCTACTTTGCAGTGAGACTGATTAAAAGCAAACTCAAAGGAAAATGCTGCTTCTCAAAATTATGTTCAAGTTTACTTGCTGATAGGAAACGATATTATGCCATTATTTTGAAAAGACATTTAACAACTCTCCTTATTAATCATCTTCCATAGCTGAAATATTTAATTACTGTATTTTGCATTCATTGCATGATATTTTTTTTCCCAATATGGAACAATACTTGGTAATATTTCCCATAAACTAGAATGGAGATGGTATTTTTATCTCTCATTCCAATGAGAAATGTGTAATGTAACTAGTGGAATCAGTAAAAATAGTCAACATATGAATCAGAAATCAGTTTGTTGCAGAAAAACAAAACAAATCCCCAAAAACTGCATACTTGTACCACCAATGGTATTTACTGAGGTAATACATTATAAAATTCATTCACTGAGAACAAGGCATTTAAAATGGAGTTACATATTGATCCAAAAAGAATTAATCTTTCTCTAAATGGTTCTGGCTTTCATTTTACATTTCTTGTTCTGTATTCCCTAATGTGTCAAAGAAACAAGCTCAGCAGTGTTTATTCCCTGCCCAACCTGTTGATATGTTTGCTCCTAAAATATATTACAATGGCTAAAAATTTTAAAGGATTGCAGCCTAAAATCTTCTGTACCTATCATCCATATTCCCACCAAATAGCCCTGAAAGGCTACAGAATGAGAAAAGTTCCATTCCAGAGGTCTAAGAACAGAGCTTTTCTGCCTTCAATTCTTAGACAGAATTTAAGGATACAAAGAACAGTCAGGAGGTCTGGCTTGTGCTTTATCAAGACCAGCATATTTCACCCAGGAGTGAAGCTGCAATACCACTTACTTTTGATGGACTACAAAATTCTTTTGGATGTGTCTTCTTATTTCCCATCTCCACAATTATGTTGGATTGTTTCAGTGACTGACCTGCCTCTTATGGCAACTCCAAAATGAGTGCTTTGGATCTTTTCACATAATACTTCGAAAAGTACTTGGATATCTGCAAGAGTCTGTATATTTGCAGCTCCATCACAGGACAGAGATGGTAATGAAGAAGAGGTGAGTTAATGAATTAACTCCTGGCTGCAGAAAAAATTAGAGACAAAAGAAAATAGCCTGCCAGTCTCACCCAAGAAATCCTTTTTCTGGATTATAATCTGAATCTTTATCTGAGCATTTGACCCAGATGATGCTAAATATGATCTTACTTCCTACTGTACAAGTCCCACGTCTGTGACTACTCACTTTGGAGACAGTAGAATGAAATAAAGTGGGTTTCCCTCCTGCGCACATCTCCTGCCTGTCCAGGTCTCACTGAATGGCAGCACAGCCTTCTGGTGTATTGGCCACTCCTCCCAGTTCTGTATGATCAGCTAATTTGCTGAGGGTACACTCTATCCCTTCCCACATTACTGATAAATATGTTGAACAAGACTGGACCTAGTACAGATCCCTGGGGAATCTCTCTTTTTAGCGTTTGCAATGTGGAGAACAGTTTTGTACTGGCAGAAAGCTGACCTGCATACCCATACAGGTCATTCCCAGCTCTTATCTACCAGTTCCTATCAGTCTTTGCAGTAGCTTCTGGGTAGTTTCAAGATCTGTTTAACATTTATGATTCGTCTTTAGCCTTTCTTAATATCAAGTTGCCAACAATCTGCATTTCACTGAATAATATACTTGATTCGGTTTTACTCATTCACTGTGATGCAAGTGCCTGATAAAATACCACCTCTCCTTGCTAGTGTTTGACATTTCAGTTTTACTAGGGTTCACCCCACAAGAAGCAAGTAATTCAAGGAATGAATTTCTGAGTGCAGAGAGAGATCTCCTAGAGGGAAACCACTTGTCTGGCAGTGACAAAGTTACCCATTATCTACACCAGAGATTCACTAGAGGAAAGAAAAGAATATTCACATCTTAAATTGCACTGTCACCCATGTTACATAGTGTAATGGTTGTTTTGAGGAATGATTTCTGCCACTAGGCTATCTCTATAGCAATACATTCCAAGAATGAAGGAGTCATGAAAGTCTGAAAGAAGTTCAGAGCTTCTAAATTGGTAGCCTTGAAATGCAGAGCAGGACATTTCAACTTTTCTTTTTCAGATTTGTTGCTGTGAAGAGATATCAAACTGATTTTCTTTGTTGTTTTTCATGGATCTTTCAGAGTTGTCTAGAGTTGTCCTGGTTGGTCAGACCACACTTTGCAAGATCCTGGTGTAGAGCAGATCAGCCTGCCTCCTGTAATGGGAAATGCTGGATTCTACATACCACAGTTCATGCACTTACATCAGTGAAACAAACACCTTAAAAAGACAAGTTCCTACCAGGTAGTAGGAAAGGCTAATGATGAATTATAAATATTAAGCAGATCTTATACCTACTTGGTACAGAGAAACTAACTAGGCTCCTAGAGCAGTGTATTTCCATTCAAACAGCACTCTGCCAACGTGAATTAGCCTGGACATTTTTCATTTATAATAAAAGGCCTGCTACACAATCTGCAAGGCAAAGCTTGAGTTCTTTTAACACTTTGAGAAGACAAATGGTGTGATGTGAAGACACTCGGCATTGGTTTGGATCTTTTCTCACTGAAATTGACTCTAAAACTCCCAACAATTCTGGAAGCTACAAATTTACATGTGCTCAAAATGCGCTCATACAAATAACAAGAAGATAAATCTGTTTGGGGGCTATTAAACACTATGTCTTGTCTGAAGTAGTAAACTAAAGAGAGAGATGGAGCTCAAGTTTGAGTAGCAGTATGAAACAGCCCACACTTCAATCGTTAGCTTGGTCCCTGGCACGACTTAGCAGTCAGAAATTAGCACTGTCCTAGGTGATGCCTGGCATCATGTAGCAACTGAAAAGGAGACAATGTGCTGCTGCCAAGCAGCTTGGAAATGATCTTCCTACTCTGGAGGGAGAGTAACTCCAGGTTTATGGACAAATACTGTCACCTGACTTGAGGACTTGGTGAGTGCTAAAGAGCCAAAGATGTAGCTGCTTCTAGAGAATATATTGAAAAGGTTCTCAATATTGCTAAAGTGATTTTTTTATGTTGTTTTTTCTTTTCTTCAGTTTCAGTAGAAATGTGGGGTTTTTTTTAAGATTCTTCTGTAATATTCACTTATCTTTCTTCCAGTCCTTCTACAGTAGTAATATAAACAGCCCAAGAATCACATTTGATCAAAGATGCAAAAGGCAGCATTGAGGTCCAGTGGAAGTTTATTTCATTATAGTACTACTATTTCAAGGACTGCACAATTGACAATGAACAGAGACAGCCCTATAATCAGATGTTCATTTAGATTGTTCATTATGGAATAAATACATTGGTTAGAACATCACAAATCTGTATTTGTTTCGGTAGAGTTGAAATCATTACAGTTATCAAACTGATAGTTGTTTGTGCATTTCTTTAATCCTGTTGAAGGTACCCAAGCAGAATACCATGAAATTGCATATTCTCCTTAATGAAATTTGTAGTCCTTTCACAATTGATGTAAATAATAGGAAAAGTAAATAACTTAATTAATTTCCTATTGATGTTTTCTTCATTTTGTCTGAAGAGGTAAGCAAGGTGTGCATTTGGGAGAGGGAGCATGTGGGTGTGGAGAAAGTTGGTGTCAAGTGGTGACCATGTTATTAATAAAACTCAGGGCTGTTCAATTACAATGGGCTATTGGCCAATTACTACAAAAAGTAGAACTGACTGAAAACCAGTAACAATTAGTGAAAGGTGACAAGGATTATAAAATACTCTGAGCTCCAATGTAGAATGTACTGGTTTATCCTATCCTGTGAAAAAGTCTGAGAGAGATTTTGCCTTCTGCTCCCCAGAGTCATCTGTATACTACACTAAATATCAGAATAAAAAGTTCAGGTTTCTCATTTGTCTGATTTAGGGTAAAGATTTAATCTTGGATTCTCCTACAAGTTAGATGATATACCTAAAGGTATCCCTATTATATGGAGTAATTCTTTCACTTCTTGGTCCAATGACTAAATGAAATTACTTCATGAAATTAACATTATTGTATTTTCATTCAATTTTCTAGCTGCCTAATAAATAACATCAATCATCCTAGGAGATACTGCAATATCTTAGAATGCCAAATGAGTCCTTAGAATGCCAAATGAGTTCTCTCTATTCTCAGACACACCTTTTGTCCCTTAGAAAGTAAGGACTGAGTTGAGCAGATCTTCAGTTCTTTCATCAAATATTTTCATTTTGCTTGTATATTTTCTTTCCTCCACTTCACTTAAACAAACTAATCACAAAATCACCTAAGCACTGTATATGTTTGAGTACTGGCATGAGGGTGTTATTTTTAACTATTTGTTTCCATTGTTCAATTCAGATTGTATATAGAAATTATATACAATTATTATTATTTCAGATTATATAGAAAGAAAAAATTTATATTGTCACATAGAAATCGTAATAATCCTTTTTTTTTTTTTTTTNCTATTAAAGTAGAGGAGATTATTTAAACCTAGTCTAAAATGAAGTTTATAACTCAAATATCTATTATTAAAATATAACATTTTAAGATGTATAGAATTAAAAGAAGCTGAGATATCTTGATTTTGGATCTGATGTAAGGACAGTCATTTTGATTACCCTGCATATCATCTTCTTTGAGATTTCTTGAACATTGTCATTTCTGTTAGTACTCAGCAGCTGTCAGTATATACTTCAGAGAGGACACCACAATGCAAATTGGCTGCAGGTTTAATATTGGCTGCAACTGCTATAACTGCCAGAGCTGTAAAAGCAGAATCTCTCCTGTGCCTGGAATAGTTGCATTTAAAATAGATAGGAGTAGAGGCTGTCAGGTCCCCATCAAAATTTCCTCAACACTTTGGAGAGTAAGTTTCAGAGGTCTATTTTCAAAACTATTTCTACTTTCTGTTATAAACTCAAAATGTTTTCAAACACCCAGTGTTCAGGCAGCCCTTCCCTAATAAAATGTCTTTATTTTTAAAAATAGAGCTCTTTTCCTCGCTGATTATCATAGGTTTAATGATTAAAAAACAAAGCATAATTTGTGACTGACACCATCTGTAATAGTTTCTATCTCTGTAAACAACCAGGGAACAGAACACAGCCAGTCTCAGTGAAAAGCTGTATCAACGTCCCTGATGCTCACTGAAAATCCCCCTTTCAGTGAATGGATTCTAAATGTGCAGTAAGCAGATTCTCAGAAGATGTAACTTGCTGTTAATCCATAACAAGTTACTCAGAGAGATACAAGATGTGTCAGCTGAAGACCTGAAACAAATGTCAGAGATTCACAGTAGATACAAGCCTGAACTTGCCATCTTTTGTCCTCCAGCTTACTCCGTGTATATCCTTCTGACCTGTGGTTCCTTGCTCTGTGCTTAGATCTTACTTCAGCAAAAAAATAAAAGCTTGACAGAATGCTTTAAGCATTTTACATATGAGTAAATATAAGGATTGTGCTAAGACAACAAAAATCATTATACACATAAATGGAGTGGCAGAAAACATCTTTCTCCTAATTTATCTCCAAGGCCTTAGTAAATGAGACATGAAATTCTACAGGAGGTAGTCACCTTGAAGGCACTTCCATGGAAAAATGTCTCCTGTGCAAAATGCTAACAGAAATATTTCTTTTCTGCTTTTCTGGATTCATACAAGGACTTCTGACTTATTGAAGATATTAAGCCCGAGAGCTAGAGACAGATAATTTTTTATACTTTGGCTCTTTTATAAATGAATTCCCTTCACGATTTAGTTGATTACAGTTTTAAAATGAAAATGTTTGATTTATTGCAAACATCACACTGAAAAATGTGAAGACTGACTTGTTTGAGAGTTGGAATTCATTCCAGAATTTTTCTGAGAGAGCTTTTTCAGCTATCTTTTTAAGTGGAAGACTGAATTCTCTCGACATATTCTTACACCTCAGAGATTCTCATTAGAAGAAGTTATAGCAGCTGAATATAAGGTAGAAGATTTTGGAATTGTATATTTCAGCATGAGCATTTTTCACTAGGCATTTTTTTCCAAAAGGTGAGTCTAATGTGTAAACTAGTTGGCACCCCACTTGTTTTATGTATGAAAAAAAATCTCACTGCTTTTTCTCTATTATAATAGGTGCCATTAAAATTCTTTAGCCAACACCCCACTACCTGCAATAACCACAATATCCTCCTGTATTTAGAATGTCAAGTGACACTCTAAATGACAAATGCCGAGCTCTTAGTATCTCCAACTCTATTAATGTATGAAGTATATTATTCCCTCTGCAGCAAGACACTGTAGGAACTGCACTAATAAAGCACTGGTAAGGTAGATCAGTTTTACTTCCCACTACTGTGCCATACTTGTCACATCACAGATACAGCTTGTAAGAAGATATCCTCATTCCTCCAGTGATGACTGAAACTCATCTCTGTGAAAGTACATCTGTGTTTCTGTGGCAAGCAGAGATAGGGAAATAATTGTAGGTTACAGCTGTGGCTCCTAAGATAAGGGACACCAATGGCATCATAGTCACGAGCTGCCTTTTTGTCAGGTGAAAGTGGATCTTTAATGCTTGTCCTGCAGATGGAGAGCTGTCTCCCCACAGCCCCTGTAGTATGAGTGAAAAAGAAAGCCACACCCTTTCTTTCTACTGTTTTAAATCCTCCCCTACATGATGGGATTGGAATTTCTGAGATTGACAAGAATAGCCATTTAACCAGTGTGACCACCTAAGCATATGCTGACAAACTGATGACAAGTACAATGGGACGAGTCAGGACACTTACAGAGACAGAATGAAGGGGACAATGGAAATGTAACAGCTGGGTCACCTGCAGAATGAAAAAGAGATTCTGGAGCTCCTGGGAACAAATGAAATTATAATGTCCTGAATATGAAGGGTTATCTGAGCGAAAATTTGTCAGTGGAAGAAAAGAAACCTGAAGTGATGAAGAAAACGCCACGGTCAGTATTGAGGACATATATAAAAGGAAGAAGAAATAAAGAATAAAGCATAAATTCTCTTTATTAAATAAGGAAAGTTATGATCTTTACATTTATAAGATACACAGAAAAATGAAAAGGACTTTAAAATGTTTGGGTATGGTGTTTGGTAAATCCTAGTCTGAGATCCTGGTGTAATGATGGGGTGAGTGAATGGAAGGAAATTAGGAAGGAAATAAATTAGTTCAAATCCTTCAGCTTACTGAGCTGTAGTTATTCTCAGAGGCAGAAGTCACCTTGTAAGGCTGCAATGTCATTAGTTGTGCAGCTCGGGAGATTTTTCAGAAGTTTCATGTAATTTGATGTCTTAGAGAAAATGCCATGGTGCTCTACAACATGCATCTGTTTCCTCTCACCTTTTCTCAGTGATCTTTCTGAAGGAGCAAAGAGCTGGAAGCTACATAGCCTCCTTTATTTTCAAGACCAGAGCTCCAATAAAGTGGGCATCACATCGTCTATTTACTGGCCCTCATTTCTGGCAAGGCAAAGGGGTTTTTGTCCCTATTGTTCCCACAGCAGGCACCTTGCTGCTTTGTTGGTTAGGCTTCAAATCCCAGCCATTTTACACATTCTTTGCCCTTCTCCTTCCTTGATGTTTTCTCCACTGATGCACTTATAAAAAGATATCCTATCTCCTCTCAGCCTTCAGGCTAAAGAAGACTAAGGCTTTCAGTTGCCCTGTATGAGACAGATTCACTATTCCTCTTTTATCTTATCACAGACCTTCTTGACTCTTTTTCTTCTCAAGAACATCTTTACGTGATATGTTTCCGAATGCATGCAGCATTCCAGCCCTGCTTTCTACAGTGCAACTAACTTTTTCCTACCTTTTGCCCCTAACCACTTGATTCTTCAGTACCCTTAACCCTTCCTCAAGCTGAGCTCCTTTTTCTTGGCTGATAGCACAGAAATATAGCTACAAAATGCCTTGGACATACAAACATGCCATGTATCTCCCAGTTTGGAGTCAAAGTCCTACATTTCTCCCCTGTGGTGGCAGCTGCTGGGAGAAAGGTCTGCTTTCACAGCTGTGGGAGGTCACACATATCCACACCAGCACAGCAGCCAGTGTTCTCACAGTTCTTTCAACACCTGCAGGATTATATTTGATCTAAACGGTAAAAGAGTATCTCCTTGGGGTTTGGTTTTCTACAGGTGCACACCAACATAGCCCTGCTGACTGTGGAGGAGCTATGCTCAGTGACACTGGCAACAGATCTGGTCCCAGGATTGCATTTGCAGAGATTTTGATTTGGGCAGACCCAAAAAGGCAGACCTGCCACTGGCTTGCAGGATTTCTGCTTTACAGTTATGACACTTAGACAGAAATCTTAATGTGCCAATTTAACTGAGGGGACATGAATACATAATTATTTCTGGGAGATGAGTAACATACCAACTGCCAAGTAATAGTGTCCCCAGTGGACATGTAAATTTTTGTGTGCTATTTCCTTCACACCAAATTTTTGCAATCTTTAAGAAACAAACAAACCTGCAAACAACAGTCTGCATTTTTCATTTCAATTACCCACCTACAGCTACTGTTTTGACAGTACAGGTTTAATCACATTTCTGTATTTAAAGTGACAATTTAGCTACAGCACAGAGCAGAGGACATAGACTTTGACACATAATTCTCCTTTCAGCACTGGAACCCTACATTCAATATACAGTTTAGAATGTAAGTGATTTGCTGTCTCCTTTGAGTCTCTGCTACGTGCCTGTATGCATGACAGAACCTCAGACATGTGTCCCCATCATTTCCTCTTTAAAGGTACAGTGACCAGCTTTGTTCCCAACAGGTAATTATCATGAGTCACTTCCCCAACACATATTGTCATTATGAATACTCAAGTTCAGCAGAAATAAAATCCTCAGCCCAATGCAAAATAACTGTCCTTTCATAAAATTCAATAAACTATTCTGATTTATTCCACAGAGTAAAAATACACAGATGAGGCACTTGTATCAGTTAAGGCCTTTCAGATGCTGGGATGGAGATCTGGAAACAACAATCAATTAAAGCTCCAAGCCTTTAGATGGACTATATCTATCCCTACACTCAGGGCTCCTTTACATGTCCATACTGAGGTGAGCCTAGGAGTGGATACTCAATGCAAGATAGCATTTGTCTCTTACATCAGAAGAGAGTGAAAATGTATTTAAATGGATCACAGAGAAACACACCAAGTGAAGAATAAAACATATACAGGTGGAACTCATTTGGAATATATTTTGCTTCAAATTCACACCTTGCTGAATTCCCACCTAAGTGTCCTGCCTAAGAAGTCTAAGTCTGTTCATCACCAATGTCAACAGCTCCAAACATGCCAAAATTGAACTAGTCCCTTAAAAAGAGGTAAAACAGCAAATGTAATCCTTCACCTAACCCCTCAGCTGTTGTGTACAAGCATGGACCTTTGCTAGGCTTAACTGAAGAAGTTATTTAAGTCATTTAAGTCTTATATCACATCATTAAGGGATTAAAAAAAAATACTGAAAACAAAACAAAACAATATATATTCTGAGATTTCTATTAATAGTGACAGGATCCAACCTCCTAAACTGGGATTGAAGGCTCCTGGTTTAGCCTCTGTCCTGAAAAGTCTGTGTTAAGGAAGCAAAGCCCTGCCCAGCCCCACCAGTGGGCTCACTGGGGCTACAAAGGACTGAGATTGAGATAGTCTTTGTACAATTTTATGTTCATATTGTAGCAAAATGTTTCATAACTACAGATAGTTAATGAATGCATATATCAAATGTTAGTGTAAATAAGGCTAGTTTTACATTCCACACCCATCAAGGGACAAAATAATCCCTTAAAGCTTGTGCTTAAGTTGCCCATGGGACCAGCACAAGAGTTACATCCTTTACCCTCTCTGGAGGTAGAGCAGCCCACATAAAACACTTTGTCCCTCTCTCCACTGCATTCCTCACAAACACAAGGGAATTGTAGACATTTCTGTCCACAGATGCAGGACTAAGTTGTTAGGGAGATGCTGCTTTTGATCAAAGCCATGCTGACTTCCTTTCCACGAGAAGCACCTGGCAATGTGAGGCCCTGCCTGCTCACCCATGAAATGGGCAAACTGGCTTCTGGACTCACCACAGCCTTAGGCATCTGCTCCAGTCTGCAAGCTCTGACTTTCCTGACTCTTAGCCAAAACAGCCCCTCGGCACAGCCAGCAGCACCACCCAAAGGGAGATGCCAGGAGTCAGATTTGGATTCCAAAGCTTTGCATGTGAAATGTGTGTGGGTAATTTCCATCTGACCACTGCTGGAATTAAAACCAAAAACACTTCTGAAAGAGAAGGTTAAGATGCAGCCACAATTCTACGTCATTGGGCTGCAGAATTTATTGAAGAGAATGGTTCTGCTTTCTACTGCTGGAGTTTAAAAGGGAATGATTTTCCCATGCCTGCCTTTCTACCTGCAATTGTCTATGTGGAAGAAGCAGCAATAAAAATAAACAATGCTGAAGGAC
This sequence comes from Ceyx cyanopectus, assembly GCA_013401355.1. Taxonomy (NCBI): domain Eukaryota; kingdom Metazoa; phylum Chordata; class Aves; order Coraciiformes; family Alcedinidae; genus Ceyx; species Ceyx cyanopectus. Next base: position 28,311 of record VYZU01079406.1, read on the forward strand.
CAAAAAGGACTCTCATGCTGAGCACAGGCAGCCAGACCAGGAGCACCTGATTTATATGTTGTATTTCAGCTTTTTGTTACATGGGCTTTATGAGGAACCATAAATGGAAGCTAGAGTAATTAGGGAAGAAGTTGCCTAAGATCTGAGAAACAGTTGCTGCTTCTACTGCTTGGCACGTCTGCATGTTCAACTAAAGCACATACTAATTCATTACTCATTACATTCTGTAATTATTTAGAAAGAATAATAGAGAAAAAAAAAAAGGGAAAAAAAAGGATTAGTGAAGGAAGCTCAGTCAGCAAAGACTAAAAGGCTGGAAATTTGTTTCCCCATTGTGGCAGTTAGTACAGTTAAAATGCAATAAAGGAAAGAAAATAAAATATTTTGCTGATAAATAAGCCGGTGAAAATTATTCCCTACTAGAGTACAAGAAGGAAAAACAGACTTAAGGCTTTTCTGAATCACAGGTAACTACCTGGAATCCTCTAGGGCTAATGTGTCTCCTCTCTGCTCCTTATTCAGAGCAAAATTGTACAGTCACTCTCTTTCCTTGAAAGATTTTTCAATTCTGCAATGCAGACAGTATTGCAAAATATAGGTAAGCCCTGAAGTGCAGTGAATTTTAGAAGATAATTAGATGAGCTCAAAGGACAGCTTACATGGTGCTGTTAGCACTCACTGACTGCAGAGAAGGGGGAAGGTGCATAAGGGATTACAAGAAGAGACTGAAGAATAGAAGACTTTCTGCTTACAGTCACGTTTGATTTTAGTAAAGTTCCTGTTGTCTTGTCCTATCAAAAATGAACTATCTATCTATCAAGGGAACCACTCAGTGCCTGGTTTTGGGAAGCAGTGCAATTTATTGCCACTTTTTGCACAAGAGTGGCACTGGTAGGAAATCTCTTTCTCAGAAAAAAACCCAAACAATATTTTAAGTACGTTACTGGTTCAAGTATAGATTCCAGGTTTTATCTAAAAAGTTATAATGAACCTAATATGTTCATAAGAGGTATTGTGACAATAGTAAAATTCTTGCTTGTACACATTGAAAACATCTTATTTTCATTAAGGCCTTCATATAAGAGAAAACAAATGAAGCTATTCCAACATTTGAAAACTGTGATAGATTTGTAACTGTGGGATTTTAT
>VYZU01079407.1:5999-20398 GCA_013401355.1 Ceyx cyanopectus
CCCTCCCGGTGGCATTCAAGGTGAGACACCCCCTCCCGCAGCCGCCGCTGCCCGGGGATGCCTCCCCCCCGCACCGCACCGCGCCGCGCTTCCTCCCGCAGAGCCCCCCCGGCCCGCAGGGGCTTCTCTGACACCCCCACCCTGGCCTGCAGTGGCCCCCCCCTGCTCCCCAGGGGCCTAGGTACCCCCCTACCTACCCCAAAATGCCCTCCTATGTCCCACTCAGACCTGCAGTGCCTCCTGTGCTTCCCTCCCCCCACCCTGCGCCTTCAGTCTTGCAGTGTCTCCGGTTCCCCCTGTCCCGGAGGAGCTTCTGTGTGTCCCCCATCCCGAAATGCCTCCTGTGCACCCCCCGGCACCCCCCCCAAACCAGTGTTGCAATTTCGCCGGTACCCCCTTATGCTTCAGGGGCTTCTCTGCCTCTTCTCTCCCCCCCCCCCCCCCCCCCCCCCCCCGGCCTTCAGGGTCTCCGGTGTTCCCCGATCCTGCACCGCCTCCCAGTGCACCCCTATCCCGCAATACCTCTCGTGACCCCCTCCCCGGCACACAGGGGCTTCTCTGCACCCTCGGTCCTCCCTCCCTTCCCCCCCAAACCCCTCCAAGTCTTGCAGTGGCTTCTGTGTCCCGCCTTGCTGTGCCTCTTGAACCCCGCGTCCTGATGTGCCTCCGGTCCCCCCCGAGTCGTGCAGTAACTTCTGTGCCGACTGCCCCGCACCGCGTCCTGTGCCCCCGGCTCTGTCCTGTGAGGCGTCCGCGCCCCGCATCGCGCTCCTGTGCTTCCAGCGCCAGCCCCGCAGAGCCTCCCGTATCCCCTCTCCCCGGTCCTGCTGTGCACCCCCCCACCCCGTGCTATCTTTTCCGTGCCCCCCGTAACTTCTGCTCTGCTCTCCCGCCTTGAAGCGCCTGCTCTGCCCCTCTCCTTCTCAGCGGCTCTGATGCCCCCACCCCACCGTGCACCCCTCGCCTGCTCCCGCCCGCCCCGCCGGCACGGCGCGCACCCCCGGCAGCCAGCCCGTTATCTGCATCACCGCGGGGCAGAGCCGCCGTGTCCCCCCCTTTGTTGCTCCTGGGCACCCCGTGTGTCCCTTCCTCAGCAGCACCACTGGAGACACCCCCTTCTCCCCGCAGACTCCCCGGCTTTCCTTTTTTTATTAAAAAAACCCCCTTGCTTTTCCTCTCTGAGGTCGGGAGTGTTCACCCATCGGCCAGGGGTCAGTGTGGGGATGAAAAGTGGGCGCCCCTCCCTTTCCCGAGAAACTTAGCACCTTATCCACGGTATGCCACTGCCCCCCACACCGCTCCCGAGGGTGGGATCGGGGGATTTGGGGTGCCTTTGAAGCGTATTAGGGGAGCTAGGGTCTGAGGCTCAGGTTGAGGGTCCAGGGATGGGAGAAGGTGTCAGGGCTTCGCCTCCCTACCCTGGAGGCAGCCCAAGCTGAGATGAGACGGGGATGAGGGGGACGAGGCTCCTAGGGGGGCGACAGGGCCCCTTCACTTCTCCTGGTGGACAAGCGAGGAAGTGTCTGGCCAGAAGACACTCTCCTTGGCAGGGCTCGCACGTTTAAATAATAAATACCACCCCGATCTGCACCGGGGATGCTGCTTTTAATTTTCTGTCTACATCCCCGCTGCGCGCTAACGAGAGGAAAAGATTTTCTAAAAAAAATCTGTATAATAACAACAGCAATTCCGTGTTTTAAAGCAAGATCTCTTTCCATAGCAGCGTTTGAAAATGTTCCCCCTGGAGTTTTCTTTCTCATTGGCCTTTGGTAGGGAGGGGGTGATGGTGTCCCAGAGCACCTGCCTGAGTGGGATGCAGGGTGGGGTGGCCCAACGGGGGGCTCATCACTCCCACACCCAGAATGTGCCTGAAAATCACTCTAAAGGTAGAAAAGTTTGGAAGTGCCTTTCCAGAATGTCACCTTGGTCCTGTGTCTCCTGATGATCCTGTGTTATCGCAGCTGTTTATTCAGGAAAACCTAGGAGCAGTGGTTAAATGAGCTGGCGTTGAAGAGGCTGGGGATAAAGATGAAGCTTTGCTTCAAAAGTGTGACAGGGGTGCAGATGAGAGTTGACTGGAGTGCTCTTCTGTGGGGGATGAGCCTGGAGTTGCTGGGGGAACCCTTTGCACGGGGCCTGCTCGTGAAGGTCGTGATGGTCGGGCTAAGTAGAAACGGTTGGAAAATGGGGTGTCTTCTGCTTTGGTGACACGGTGTAGCTCTCAAAGGCTCTCTAGGTGTGGATCACGATGGTTCTGATTCATGGGGGCTGCAGGAGTAAAGGAGGAGGAGCTTTGAGAGTATTGTGATTCTAATGTAATTGATCATTAGATGAAGTTGGTATTACAGTTACTCTTTAGAGAAGGGGCACGAGAGCTCTTACATTATTGTGCTCACATTGCAGTTTTCTCTTGAAACGCCTGAGCCTTCTCCTACCTTGCAGCAATTCAAAGGATGCGGTCGCAGCTCGTTAGAATAAGGGAAAGATCTAAACTAAATATTAAAAGTATTTAGAATATTATTACAATGAGACCTCTTACACGGGATAAAAGGATAGAAGAAAGTTTAGAGCGTTTTCCAGTCTTTTTGTGTTCTTATGTATGTATATTTATACGTGTCACTTATTTAGGGCCTACATTTGACTGGTGACAGGGAGGGATAGATCTGACCAGTTCACTGGTGCATCAGGAGCATCATGTTGCCCCTTGCACCCATCCTCTGTGGGTGGCTCTGTGCATTTCACATATAAACATTTATAAGTAGTATGCTATACATAAGTTTACAAGTCTGCTGAAGGTATATACTCCCTTACTTACTGGTAAATTACTTTGAAACTGACTTGAAATTATTTTGACTACTTAAAAAAATTTATTTCATTTTACAAATGTAAGTTATGTGCAGCTGTCCAGTACTTTTATACCAAAGAAGCTGCATTTATCACACAGTGAAACACTTGATTATAAGAGAACAGATTGGGAATTATCTCTGAAAAGGGAAAACAAAAAATAAAGAAGACAGATTTGGGCTATAGAAAACTCAGCTAAACAGAAACTTGAAAGTAACATAGCTCACAGACAACACACTTTTTGAAGTTTTATTGGCAATAAATAATACGTTGATGATAGTGTTTTGAGTGGTGTGTTAAGTGTGTCATAATTCTCTTGCAAAGATCTCTAGTAAAAAGTACTCTGTAGCACTGTTTTAATTTAAAAAAACAGATATAAATCATATGCAGGAAGAGGAAGTATGTTATAAACTGTTCTGGGTTTGATTATAATTTTCTGAAATAATGTTGCTTTAGTATTAGATTTGAATTTTATGTATTAATATTTACAGGCACTGGGGAGGGAGTCTGTGTGAAGTGTACTGGTTAATAAGATTGTTGTGGGGTAGAATATTAGATGTGCCTATTAATATAGTTCTATCTATCTATCGATATTCCAGCATGAAAGAAATAGATACACATAGATAATGTGCTCCCAGGTCCAAATCATGTTCACTTCTTAATCTTAGTAGCTGGGGGTACTTAGTTGAGTAGAGTTGTCAAGATTTTTGCCCTCTGTTTATGCGTCTGTCTGGGAGTTTTAACTGGAAGTCATAAAGACCTGAGTTGCCACATTAGATATTAAATGTTCTCTATGATGCTGCTAGTAGCAGAAAGCCTTTGTGGACATAAAGGCGGGGGGAAAAAAAAGGGACATGAAGTCTAAAACCTCTCCCCAGTAGCAGCACCACAGTAGTTCAGGGTCTGTCAGCGTTTCCACTCCAAACCCCAATTTTCAGAGTTTATAACTCAGCTGTTTTAAATAGCTTCAAGCTGAAACCTGCTGTATAAATTGTCAGCCCAGATGTATATTTTGAAACAAAAAGTAGTGCAAATCAGTTATTCTGTTTTAAGTTACAGAACATTAAAATATTTTTAATAGTATCAGATGCTCTTTTGGCAATCTCTGGAAAAGGCGTTCTCAGTACGGAGGGTTTTGCATTTAGAGGCTGTTTGAATTCAGTGTTTGACAAGAGAAGTTGTTGAAGTGGTAGATAGCAGTGTTTGAGAGGAACTATTTAGCATGTACTCCAGCTTCTTTTTGAAACAAGCATTTGACTCTGCAGAAAATGTTAGTACCTGCTGCTGTATAGTAGTTTTGCTTCGTGCTTCTAGCTTCCGTCTTTAGGGTACATACTTTGGCCAGTTCAAATCCCACTGGACCGAAACTGGGCAAACAGGTTGCCTAACCAGATGAGAATCATGTTATGCAAAAAAAAATACGTAGTTATTTTCAACTTATAAGAGTTGGTAGAATTGGTTTGGTTTTATTTTGTGGCTTTAGCTGACTTCGTGTCCCTTTTTCAGCTTTAGTAAAAAAAACCAAAACACCACCACCACCAAAAAAATCATTAAAAGAATAGTTAAGCAAAATCTACTTTTAATCACCAAAATGTGTAGGAAGTTTAATACAGAAAATAAGTTTTTGGAAAAAGTAGAGGTATTCACGTTTGAAGAATAGGTAAGGAATGTGCACTGTGGCTACTTTTAATCCTTAATTTTCTGTGCAGCCCTTACTCCACAGTGCACTTACAATCCTCTTTCTAAGAATATGTAAATCACTTGGGATTGATACATAGCATAAAATTAACGAATCAAAGTTTATGCCAACAGTCTTTCAGTATGTAAAGCTATTCTTGTAAGATTCTCAAAATGATATTTCTCCAGGTTTCAAACGCGTTTTGCAAAGTTGTTTGGGGTTTTTTTTCCTAACCAATATTATTCTAACCAGCTCTTATGTAAGTCTGCGTGTCTTCTGTTATTTGGTGGCAGAAAAGTACGAAATGATGCAAAGGATGAGCATTTTACTCCTGTTGCATAGCCGGGGGAGCTTCTCATGTAGTAGGGCTTCCTTTTATCAGCTGAAGGTTTTATTTGCACCTCTGATTTCAGTCTGTCTTTTCCCGATGAGCGCAACAGGGCTATGGCATCGTGCTGCCCTCCAGTAATGATGCAGCTCTCGATCGGGCGCGATCAGCCCAGGCGACTCCGGCAGCCGCACGTGCAGTTTCAGCCTAATGTCTCAGCTGCCAAATGGAACTGACATCCAGCACAGGGGGTAGGGAGGAAAGGTCTGAAAAGCAGTGGGGGACAGGAGGGGCCTTTTTGGAGGTTTTGCTGCCTCCCGGCCAGGTGCTATAAGCTGTACCCGTGTTCTCTTGAGCCTCCTACTCTGTGCTCTTGTTACCTAGAGAGAAATAGGTGAGCTGAGGCTGCAGCCACTTCTCTCCCTCTTCCGAGGCCCCTGGCAGACTCGCGCTTCCTCCTGTGCTCTCGGCTTCTTTGCGTTTCTGGACTTAATGTGATATTTTTTTGTTGTTTGCTTGTTTGTTTCGTGAGATATAAAAAGCCCGGGTTGAAACTCCCCTGGACGCTAATGTGCGTGACAAGACTGTCTAGAGATAACGTGGTCTAGCGCAAGCTGGGAAGGGAGTGTTTTGGAGGTAGTGTCGAGCCCTATGCTTTAGAGTTTAAGCCAACATCCACTTATTAAGGGTTAGTCAGCTTTATAATATGTTCAGCAGATTAATATTTGTTATTTGATTATTATTTATTATTCCTTGCACCTCACTTTGAAGCCGTCAGACCTGGTTGCTGTCAGACCCAAGGCAGTGAGACAGTGGGACCTTAGATCTTATCCGCAACGGTGGTTCCTGTGTTTTTATGTTCAGGGATGTTCGTATCACTTTAAAGTGAAATTTTTGCTTGATAGGCAGAGACCTCACAGTAGTTTGTGGCAAAACTTAGTTTTCAGTTTTGAGTGGTATTACCTGATGTTTTACAGAAGAACAGAAAAGCACCAGGGGAGATCACTTTTGCTTTTTTCTTTCTCTTCAGTATTTATTTTAAATAAGATGAGTTGTAGCTTTCAGTAATATATTTTATTTTTTTTTCCCGTCTTGCATACATTTGTCATGAGTTTTTATTTTTTTAAAGAAACATTGTACAGTGCACTAGGCCACATAATGCCCTCCCTGTGTATTCAGAACTCCTCATTCTTTCCACTTAATTAAAATTAAAGTGCAACCTGCAATTATTAGTTTCAGACAGGATCATTTATGGGAAAGACATTTCAAGCCAGGCTTATGACAAAATATAATATGTATTTCAGGAGATGGAATAAATTACTTTGAATAATGTAAGACGTCCTATCTGACCATGTAAATGGGTAGAAACTGCAAGGGGACAGACTTTGTATCTCAGGTTAACTTTATTTTTCTCAAGTTTGAGGTCAGCCATGAAATATTTGTGACTTTTTTTTTTTTGATTATTGATATATTCCCAGCATCAGTTTTAGCTAACTGGGCAGAAGGAAATTATTTTCTTGATCCTTTCATGGACTTTTTTTACCCTATATGAAGAAACGTGTATTTTCTTCCTAGTACCTTAATATTCCTATTGAACTTTATTTTTTATTCAAAAAGTGACAGAGCAGCAACACTGTAGGTATCCCTGGTGTTTTCAAAGTAGAAGACAGAAGCTGTCTGCTCTGTGGCATTTATCTGATCAGATGCTGGAGCACTACCCAACCACTGAAGCATAAAAGTGAGACTACCAGATGCTAGCTGAAATGTAAGGAGAAATACTTTGATATCTTCTGTTCACCCATTCTGGAATTTGAGGAAGGTATCAGCGCTAACCACATGCGACTCCTGCGAGTGCTGTAAAAATTTACATGCCTGCAAGGAAATACAGCTTTTGTTTTATATTGCATCTGAAGAGTTTTGCATTCCAACCATAAAATGCTCCATCACAGCATCTTGTTGGGTGGAGAGTTAATGCCCCTGGTGCCACGCTTGGGATGGGTGGATGGGGAGTTTCTCACTAGCTTGGAGACTGAGGAGCTCTGGGGTCAGGTGATGGGTGCAACAAGCAAAGAAGTAGAAGGAGATCTGAATGATAAGGCTGCTAATAGTGATTTCTGACTTTCCATTTCAAATGCGTTCCTGTGTGTAATGTATGGATACGAGCCATGCCTCGTGTTTTCTCGCCACTCACTGGTTGCTAAGAACAAAGTTGGCCTTCAGGAAGCATTAAACCATACACTCTACATAAGGACGTTGAATGTTTCTGAAGAAATGTAACAAAGGAGAAACTCCCTATTAGGCTCTGAGAAAAGGGAGACAATACAAGAAGTTCCTTTGTTTGATGTGGCACTTTGTTCTGTGTTCAGCTAATACATGACTCTTCTCCACAGCGGTCTGGAGAAGCTGCCACAGAGCTTCATAATGAGCATGGCAGCCTGCAAAGCTGGGATGGAGACATGTATTTTCTAACTGTTCCCTCACGAGTTGTGATTGTCTTCCCCTTTTAACAGGTGGTGGCCTTAGGAGAAGTGCCTGATGGGACAGTGGTCACTGTCATGGCTGGAAATGACGAGAACTACTCCGCAGAGCTGCGAAACGCTTCTGCTGTGATGAAGAACCAGGTGGCCAGATTTAATGACTTAAGATTTGTGGGCAGAAGTGGAAGAGGTAGGTCTCTGTGTTTTACATGTCCGTAGTGAAGTAAGAGCGGTGCCCAGACGTCAGACTTCCCACACAATGAAATATTGATGAATCTGTAAATAAATCACTGTTGGCCTTGCTTTTGGAGGGATGACTGTGAGTTCCATGTGCAAACTGAAGCATTTGGGCAAAATGAGTGAAGAGTTCCTCTGGAGTTTTTCTGACTCCACACGTCTCTGGATGTTTTTCTTAGACACAGGTTTTGGGAAATGATTCACAGAATACCCCTTTCCTCTGTTTCAATCATATAGCAAAGGTAGAAGGAAAGGGGAGTATTTGTGATCTGGGTTACGTGGAGTCAGAGAGTGTATCTCAGGCCATGGCAGTGAGAGATGGAGAATGCCCTTTAGCAGTAGAGCTGCTTCTGAAGTTGTTGTAGAAGACCTATAATTAAGGGGATTTTGCATATCACATGTGCTAGAGGTTATGTTCTTTAAGGGCTAACATCTTTAAAGGCTTACTGCTATTGGCAGAAAGCTTTCTTGTGACTTCCTTACCCTTTACAATCAAACTGCATATGACCTGCAAAAATAAGATGTACTTGTCATTTTAGTAAACTGATTGACTTTTTATGAATTGCTTGTAAGCTTGGGCTTGAACTAAATTTAACCTTTACTTACAGTATTTCTTTCATATATATTATGAAATATATATTTTTATTTTATAACCATTATAAATGATTTTTAATCATTTTAATTTTATAATCATTATACTTCCAATATATTTTTTTGAGGATGTAGAGTCCCATCATTCTCTTCCAGATGCTTAGGAGCTTCCTATAATCTGGAAATTGCACTATGCTCATAGAAAGCTTTTGTAATCATTGCGAGTTTGCAAGAATTCCTCTTTAAGTGTCTTGTAGCTGCTTTCAAATTTTAGGTAATGATTGAAAGGATAGCTTGAAGGAAACTGGCACTTCAGTTTCTGCTGCAGGAATCTTCAGAGAGGTTTGTTGTATCAAGTCGTTGATTTAACCTACATATTTTTTCCTTTATGTATTTGAAGTAATTTTTTTTTTTTTTTTTTTTAAACTAGCCCTGCATGGGGAAAAACAAAGCAACAGGAGCCAAACAATTGTGCCGGGAAATTAACAATAAAGTTAATTTTACAGTAATATTCATTAGAAAGCAGTTGTAATTTATCTTAAGGAAGGAAAGAGTAATTGTCCAAAAGAAAGTTAAACATATGACAGAGGCCTAGATCGCCTGAATGAGTTGTCAGTGCTTTAACAAGTGCTTTGTGAAAGTGAGTCCATAGGTGACACATTGGCTATTTCTTCTTTTCACTTCTCTTTATCATTTTACAACTCAAAAAATATCAATAATAAAGAGTAATTTGAAAGAGAGAATAACTACTGTAACATATATTTATATGCCATATAAATATGGTGTTCATTTGCCCCCTTGGGTAAGGTGTTACCTCTCTCTTCCATTTATCTTGCTTTCTTTAAAAAACCTCCTCCAAAACAGTCTGCTTTGTTATTTTGCTGATGGATTAGGTTTGAAAGTTCTCTGGCTCCATCACTACTGCTGCCTTACAGTAAAAGTTCAGTAGTGTATCAGTCTCAGTAGTGCTGAAAAAGAACTGAAATGTGATGTACTACCTCTGATCCGTGAATTTAATTTGAAACCTATGATATATACTTTTTATTAAGGCATAGGAAATGAAATAGAGGGACTAAAGCCTCAGTAGATAGAGCTACAGACACATACAAACACAAACCTTCTGAATTTGGCTCCTGTAGTTTTCATTTATATTTGTATCTAGCAGACTTAGAATAGACTTTTTTTTTTTTTTTTTTCCTGATCAATCTGGGTAGAATCTATGGAAAAGTGATAGTGTATTTTTCAAACTCTCAACATATTTATTTAAGAGACTTCAAAGAAAAACAAAGGGTGTGCACTGTTTTACTATATTGGCTTTCTGAGTTTTGGCTAGTTTCCCAAATAGCAATTTTTATATTTAAAAAAAAAAAAAAAAAAGGAAAAAAAAGGGAAGAAAAAAGACAGACTTAACTGCTTGCAGACTTTTCACGCATGGAAGATGAAGAAAGCTTCTTTTGATGAAGTGTAATTATGTCCAAACAGAGCTGACCCCCTCCCCCTATATTTCTTATGATCTTAACGGAAGAAAGTAGGGCTTTTCCTTTGAAGCAGCCGGGACTCGGTGGAGGATCTGAAATGCAGCATTCTGCTGCCAGAGGCAGGATGGAGAAATTGGTCCAGACTTGTCTTCCAGACTTAGAACAGAGAGGGGGAGAGAGAGAGGGAGAGGGAGAGAAGGAGAAAGAGTTATCATTAATGATAGATTTTTAGGGCTCTGCTTAAAATAGCAGGTAAAGAAAGCAGTAGTTGCAAACAGAAGTGAGAAAGCTCTTTACATAGACAAATAGCAGTAGATAGAGGTCTCAAAGTAGAACAGGAAAAATAAAGTAATAAAGAAATCATTTTTCGGTGTCGAGAAACTAATCCACACCTGTTCCTGACTTCAGATTTACATCTTTCTAAACAGCTCGCTCTTTGATCTCTGTATCTCTAAATTTGATTGTGAAGTCTGAATCATCAACTTACCACTTCACCTCCTCTCCCACGTTTTTTTTTTGCTTCCCATGGCTCAATGGAGAAACTTGATTTTTATACATATTCATATTTCTTGCCTGACAGAAGCTTCATGGTTTTGTTTGTATAATTTCCCTTAAACACCTTTTCTGGATTCATAAGAATTAAGTAACTGGGGCGCTTTATGTGAATGCAGAAGTTGTTTGTATGTGGTTTTGAGGCAGTAGCTCACTTTTACAAGCCCAATCCACAGCACAGAGAAGAAAGAATTCCTGTCTTCAATAAGCAAAGGATCATAACCTTAATTTTGTTGTGTCCTGATACTTTAATCACATTAGCATCTAACTGAAAAAACATGCAACACACACAAGCTGCCGAGTCACCTTTCCAGCTAATTTCTGGGGTTTGCCTTGTGCTTCAGCCTGTGTCCATCTCGTCCTCCTCTGTGTCAGTTGAGCTCACACATGTGAGAAACAAAGAATGCACAGTTCAGACACACTGAATCAGTAGTGCCAGATGACTGCTTGGCTGGGAAATTTAATAAAAAAGAATTACAATTAGTCTTTAGCCTCCAAAAGTGGATAGTTGAAATGACTGAGGGCAATAAAGAAAGGTGATAAAAAGTGCATTAAAGGATTTTGTGGCTGAAGTGGGATATCTGTGAAATATCTGTCAAAGGCATAAGCATCACTGAAACAGAGGACCTTAGAAATTTATTTTGTTCTTAATCCTGTAATATGTAAATCATCTTTTGAAAGCTCTGGAACCTGAGTGTGCTGGCAAGGCTCTGCAGCTCCCTGCAATGAAGTGATATATTGTTTACTGGGTGCAAAGGGGCTTCATTTGTGTCACTTCATTAATGTTTCAGTTTGCTTGAATACCAGTTAGGGAACAAAACAAGTCTGCCTTTCAAATTAGATGCTTACCTGTTCAGTTTAGACTAGCTGAGAGATGACAATTTAGAAATGCTCACAGGCAAGATCAGACTATAGCTGTGGGATATGAAGGAGAACATTTTTTTCTGACCACTCTGTTCTGTTGAGATATATTTAGTGAAGAAAATTATTTGTTAAATATATATATATATAATGCAGACATGATTTTGTAGAGTCTTACTGACAGTATATTTTGTCAGGTTGATTTTTGTCATGATAGACTTTTATACTGATTTGGTGTAGAAATCAAGCAGTGGCATCAGATGGTCAAATTCCTAATTCAAAGATATAAGGAAAATCCCTTTAATATCTTTGTTACCAATAATACTCTACATGCTCCATATGGGTATCTGTGATCTGAATGGCATCATTGCACAATTTCATCATCGGGACTTTGCCATGATAAGCTGGTGCCAAAGGAGGCCTTAAAGCTGCCCCTGGTGAATTATGTGCATCCAAGGAATAGGCTGAATTCCTCCTTGGAGAGGGATAAAAGGCACAGACCCTTTTCAGCCCCAAAAAAGCAGGCATGGAGGCACTATGTGCTTCAGCAGGGCTGTTGCTGTGTGTCTGAAAGTTGCCTGTGCACAGGCTGTATGCTGGCAGGATACACAGTTTTCCTCAGGGGATGGTGGATGGGCTGGACTGGACCAAGACTGGACGTCCTGCATACACCCTAACTCCTGTGATGATCACTCTCAAAAGAGCTGAGAAATAGTCCCATTTCTCAATGAAACTGGGGAAGGCCACATTCAGCCACACACACAATCCAGCATCAGGATATTTTTGCACCTTTGTTGGGGTCCTGACCTCCCCTCTAGCCTGCATGTCTCAGGGAGGTGGGCACAGCTGGAGTGCAGCTACACCTGGAAAATCATTTTACTCTAAATGACAGTTATATTTCTCTAAAAAAAATATATATAAAATCCATGTCACATTCTAGTTCATGAAAAATATAGCCAAGACAGTTTGAAGTTGCACTCCTGATAATAAATGATGCGTGTCTCAGGCAGGTTTGGGGGATATACAACTTGGACCAGAAAGAAAGACCAATTACTAGATTTGACAGCCAAAGCTCTGTTCTGTATTACGCCTTTATATATAAGCTGGTCTATATTAGGCTCGAAAAAAAAAAAAATGCATTAAGTTTGTGCTGTTACATATTGTTTAAGATTTGTGTCTTGATTGAAATGCCTTCAGAGTTCAGCAAGAGGAAAAGCCCTAGCAACAAAAATGCACGTATACACACGGGGCTGGNGTTTCTCACCCTCGCAGGAAAGCTGAGGGCTTTCTTAGTATTTCATAGATGGAATATATGTGTGTGTGTGGGGGGGAAGTATGTTCCAGTAATAATGATATCATCCTATTACCCCTGGTTTATGAAGGACAGGAGACACTGATTCCCTGCTACAATGACTCCCAGGAGGAAAAGATATTCTTTCCTCATCTTATTGTAGTCAAGTCAAACAAATGAAATGATAAAAACTGTGTGAAGTAAATAACATGTGGCCACATTCTGCTCTCTGTCTCACAGCTGNTCCAGCTAATTTCTGGGGTTTGCCTTGTGCTTCAGCCTGTGTCCATCTCGTCCTCCTCTGTGTCAGTTGAGCTCACACATGTGAGAAACAAAGAATGCACAGTTCAGACACACTGAATCAGTAGTGCCAGATGACTGCTTGGCTGGGAAATTTAATAAAAAAGAATTACAATTAGTCTTTAGCCTCCAAAAGTGGATAGTTGAAATGACTGAGGGCAATAAAGAAAGGTGATAAAAAGTGCATTAAAGGATTTTGTGGCTGAAGTGGGATATCTGTGAAATATCTGTCAAAGGCATAAGCATCACTGAAACAGAGGACCTTAGAAATTTATTTTGTTCTTAATCCTGTAATATGTAAATCATCTTTTGAAAGCTCTGGAACCTGAGTGTGCTGGCAAGGCTCTGCAGCTCCCTGCAATGAAGTGATATATTGTTTACTGGGTGCAAAGGGGCTTCATTTGTGTCACTTCATTAATGTTTCAGTTTGCTTGAATACCAGTTAGGGAACAAAACAAGTCTGCCTTTCAAATTAGATGCTTACCTGTTCAGTTTAGACTAGCTGAGAGATGACAATTTAGAAATGCTCACAGGCAAGATCAGACTATAGCTGTGGGATATGAAGGAGAACATTTTTTTCTGACCACTCTGTTCTGTTGAGATATATTTAGTGAAGAAAATTATTTGTTAAATATATATATATATAATGCAGACATGATTTTGTAGAGTCTTACTGACAGTATATTTTGTCAGGTTGATTTTTGTCATGATAGACTTTTATACTGATTTGGTGTAGAAATCAAGCAGTGGCATCAGATGGTCAAATTCCTAATTCAAAGATATAAGGAAAATCCCTTTAATATCTTTGTTACCAATAATACTCTACATGCTCCATATGGGTATCTGTGATCTGAATGGCATCATTGCACAATTTCATCATCGGGACTTTGCCATGATAAGCTGGTGCCAAAGGAGGCCTTAAAGCTGCCCCTGGTGAATTATGTGCATCCAAGGAATAGGCTGAATTCCTCCTTGGAGAGGGATAAAAGGCACAGACCCTTTTCAGCCCCAAAAAAGCAGGCATGGAGGCACTATGTGCTTCAGCAGGGCTGTTGCTGTGTGTCTGAAAGTTGCCTGTGCACAGGCTGTATGCTGGCAGGATACACAGTTTTCCTCAGGGGATGGTGGATGGGCTGGACTGGACCAAGACTGGACGTCCTGCATACACCCTAACTCCTGTGATGATCACTCTCAAAAGAGCTGAGAAATAGTCCCATTTCTCAATGAAACTGGGGAAGGCCACATTCAGCCACACACACAATCCAGCATCAGGATATTTTTGCACCTTTGTTGGGGTCCTGACCTCCCCTCTAGCCTGCATGTCTCAGGGAGGTGGGCACAGCTGGAGTGCAGCTACACCTGGAAAATCATTTTACTCTAAATGACAGTTATATTTCTCTAAAAAAAATATATATAAAATCCATGTCACATTCTAGTTCATGAAAAATATAGCCAAGACAGTTTGAAGTTGCACTCCTGATAATAAATGATGCGTGTCTCAGGCAGGTTTGGGGGATATACAACTTGGACCAGAAAGAAAGACCAATTACTAGATTTGACAGCCAAAGCTCTGTTCTGTATTACGCCTTTATATATAAGCTGGTCTATATTAGGCTCGAAAAAAAAAAAAATGCATTAAGTTTGTGCTGTTACATATTGTTTAAGATTTGTGTCTTGATTGAAATGCCTTCAGAGTTCAGCAAGAGGAAAAGCCCTAGCAACAAAAATGCACGTATACACACGGGGCTGGGGGGGGGGGGGG
>VYZU01079407.1:20403-30750 GCA_013401355.1 Ceyx cyanopectus
GGGGGGGGGGGGGGGAGGAGGAGGGAAGAGAGTTTTTAAGAGCCTGGTAAAGTAGCAGCTGAAATGAGCACGAAGGCCGAAGATTGCTGACTGTTTTATTGAGTCACTGTTGTACGCCCACCTTTTCCTGTCTTGAAACAGTTTTCAGTTTTGACTATCTGACATGAGTAACCGTTGCATATCTAACAGATTACAACTGTCAGTGAGTCTCCCAAACGGGGGCCAGCTCCTTCTGAGAATGTGCGCTCGGCCGGGCGCAGGCAGCTCCCTTCACTGCTGTCTTTCTAACGTTTTCATTCAGCTGAAATGTGGATGATCTTGTGCAATCTCTGCGTGAATTGGAACTTTGAAAAATGAAGAAAAACAAAAACGAAACAAAAAACAAACCCAAAAAGCAGACTGGCTTATGATTTCAACGTACGTGCACACCCAGCAGTTTCTCACCCTCGCAGGAAAGCTGAGGGCTTTCTTAGTATTTCATAGATGGAATATATGTGTGTGTGTGGGGGGGAAGTATGTTCCAGTAATAATGATATCATCCTATTACCCCTGGTTTATGAAGGACAGGAGACACTGATTCCCTGCTACAATGACTCCCAGGAGGAAAAGATATTCTTTCCTCATCTTATTGTAGTCAAGTCAAACAAATGAAATGATAAAAACTGTGTGAAGTAAATAACATGTGGCCACATTCTGCTCTCTGTCTCACAGCTGCAAAACTGGAGTAAATTTTTGAATTATCTGACTTGCTTTGGATTTACACCACTTTCAATACAGCAAAGAATTTGGCTTGTCCTCAGCAGTGAATCACTTTTGTTCTGTCATTGTATGATGACCCATTATTAAATAAGAAACATTTAGATTGTCAACACATGGACATATTCTTGACATAGAGTAAAACTGAAGGGGAGGAAAACTCCTATGGTCAGTTATGTTTTTAATTTTCACGATTGTGGTAACGACAGGGAATAATTTTAAACGTCTCTGATTCTTTACTGAACATGCATGTGACTGTTTTCATGTTGTAATCACTCATTCCTTGTTGTTTTTTTCCCTTTGTAGGGAAGAGCTTTACTTTGACAATAACTGTCCTGACAAATCCCCCCCAAGTCGCTACATACCACAGAGCTATAAAGGTTACAGTGGATGGGCCAAGGGAGCCAAGAAGTGAGTATTATATTTTTATTTTCACACTTACATCTGCTTAATTTTGTTTAACAGAGACCCATAAATGAAATATATATCTTTATCAAACATTGGTTCTTGCTCAACAAAATATGTAAGCGCATGGTTAATTTGGAGTCTATTGGACCACACACATATTTAGCATTAAACACACACTTAAGTGCTTGGCTGAATTTGGGCAATCATGAACCTGATTCTCATTCACATCAAGGTCTTGATACATTGTCTGCCAGCGTAAATGAGAACTAACCCCACTTTATTTCTATATAATCTGATTTAGGCATAATAGGTACAATCCTGCAGCTTGCTGAATTACCCAAACTCCTGTCAGTTTCCAACTGAAGATGTTTAGAACAAAATCAAAGGCTGATCTTTCAGGATCAGTCCTAGTGCAGAGAGAAAGTATCTAATATAGTGCTGGTTTGTTTGCCCTTAAATTCTTTTGCCATCAGATAATTAATGCACCTGGTTAATCTCATCATACCTGAAATTGGTTTTCAGCTATGGACTCATCACAGACCCCTGGGGGCCAAAGAAGGATAAAAAAAACTCAGTATATCAACAGCATTGTCTTTCTTTCTTATTTGTGCACAGAAAGTATTTTTTATTTAAACATAGTCCAGCAGATTTTCACTCAACACGTTTATCTCATAGCAGCACACCTTCTTAACTTACTAAGAATCTGTTTGCAAAGATATCTGGCTATATTTTTAGGAGAATTGTGTTTTGTCATGGTCTAGTAGTTTTATGGGTAGCATTTATTTTTTGATACAGTCAAGTCTGGTTAATCCATCGTGATTTATATGGCTGTCTCCCTGCCTATCTGGTAACCAGGTTCACATTATATAGGTAACACTGATGAGCCAGTTCTGGAGTTTTTTTCTTAATCTAACTAGAATGACTCTTTCTGAATTGATTGGATTAACCAGGTGTAGCTGTATTTAAATTACATTTAGAGATTAAAAATTATTTGATGAATAACCACATTAAAAAAAAATCCCTGTAATGGAAGCATCTCAAATAATTATTTTGCCTTTGATCTGCACATACAAATGAGACCTTTAAGGAGTTTTGTTAAAACACCACAAAGACAGAAGAAGTAGAAAGACAGAGACAGAATTCATGTAGTTAAGTGTTTCTCGTGCCAATACACGCTGCAGTGTCACCTCCTCATACACTGTGAGATGGGAACTGAAATGCCTTTATAAGAACTGCCTGGGCTGCAGAGTTTCATCTTGAATAACAGATAAGAAAAAACAAGTGACTGTGGATAAATTTAATTATGTAGATCCTTGCTCACAGCTGAGGTGTCTGTCTCTGCAAAGGGATTTTTTTTGTTCTCTTTTCTCCCAAGCTGAATCAGTTTCCATTTCTAGTTTTCACCTGCAGCTGGTGTTCTATGTAGCTTACTGGGAGACACTGGGCAAACTTCATTAATGGAGTAAAAACCAGAGAATAAATGGTATATCATTCAGCCATTCTCATTTCTAGACTGCTTCCATGTATGTATTGAGGCATCCATGAAAGAGTAAATCTCCCAGCAGAGACCACAATGTCTGTGAAAGAGCAGAGCAGTTTCAAAATGATGTGGAAAATATCATGGATCACCCTGTGTGACACAGAAAGGGAACTTACTTCCATTGGGACTAACCACTTTGCTGATCAGCTGATCAAAAGTGAGGCTGTCTTCATATAACTTAATAAGTTTTTCAACTTCTGCTATTTTTTTTTAGTTTAAAAATGAAAGGCCTCTGTACATGATACCTGTCTGCTATTCTTACTGAATAGCTGAACCTAGGAATGCCCAATAACTTAGCTCTTACAGCCTAGAGGACTTACTGTGTCTTTCTTAAGCCTTTTTTATTTTTTTTTCCAAGACAAATTTGAACTTGAATGTCCACTTGTATTTGAATATTTTGGCTAAATACTTACTGAAGCTCTACTCCAGGGTCATTTTGATTCTGCAAGTTCTGATAATGCATTCTGATACTTCACAGGCTATGATACCTCCAGAATGACTAGTTATTAAATGTAAATTTTCAGGGCAAGTGTAGCTCCAGTGAGTTGTGGGGGTTTCATTGAAGTTCTCCTTCCTTCTGAGAGCTCCTGCACTTGTGTAGATTTATTGCTCTTTGGTAGTAATCATTCAAGAAGCGTATCTGGTGTTTATGTTGCGTAAGGAAAATTAGGTGGTTGGGGGCAATAAGGAATTCAAGTCAATGAGCAGCTCTGATAGCAAATGTGTTTTTCTGAACAAATTATGTATCAGCAAATAGTGCCCCTCTCTGCCAGGATCTGTATTTCACTTCAACATCTCAAGCACGTTATCCTAGTTTTCTTTTCTCTGGCAGCTCAACTAGAGCTGTCACATCACAAACAACTTTTTTCTTAATATACACATCTGGCGTTGGCAGTTGGACCAACTTCATAAGAGCACATGATCATCATTCATTACAAGATTAAAAAGTACCCCATGGCATCATTGATGTTTTTTAACTTTGATCTTTTGCAGTTGTGATTCATCTCAGTTATAAAACTTCCCTTTAAAGGAACACAACCGATGACTTATTAGAACCTTCATTCTGAGTAGCGTAAACATAAAATTATGCACATCTTTACAAAATGTCATTTACTTTGTTGCCAGCTTATCATTTTAAGACATGACATCATGCTTTAGATCGTGAATTTGTAAGGCTTGTTTATAGGCAAGGCACTCTGACCTTCTGTTGGCAAGCTGACTTGAGAGAACGAATGCTGCATGCTTTCCAGCAGCAGCAGCAGAAGCAGAGGCAATGCCATGACAGATATGACAACTGTTCAGAGCCTGGCTTCCAGAGTGCTGAACAGTCATGGCATGCAGTGACTCCAGTTGGTGTTTTGGATGCTCAGCACTTCAGAAAGTCAGGTTCTTAAATGTAAGTGCCATTTAGCTGCATTAAACATATGCTTGTAGAAGCTTGCTGCTTTGCCTCTCTGTTATTATTTTAAAATATTTTAATAGAGACAGTGATGTCAGGTTGCTCTGTTAGGAAAACCTGACCATTTCTGTATTAGAAGAGGTCTTCTGATGATTTTTCCTTGGAAAAGATTTATTTATTTTTAATTATCTATTTCACTCTGTCTAGATTACCATCCAGGGACATCTACTGTGTTGCAGTCTTTGTGCTTGATTGAGACAGCGCATTGCACTCTGAGTGATGGAGTCTGGAGGCAGGGTTGTATAAGATCTTTGGGAATCATTGGGAAATCCTGCTGATATTTTTCTCTCCTCATATCCAGGATAAAACCTCTGCCATATGCACATCTTAGCCAGCAGAGCTGCTTTCCAGCTGGGAGGACTGAGAGAGTTTTCCGGAGAAATAAGTTGTCATGAGGTCATAACTGACCGACAGATAGCAAGAGAGCACTGTAAAGGGATTTTAAAAAGGAAAAAACAGAGCAAGAAAACCCCAAAGCTTTACCTAATCCCCACTTTAATGCCTTTGCCTTACTTCACTATAAATTCATAAATAATGATTTGCCCTTCAATAATGGTACCTTTGGAAAAGGAGACCTGTCCTTCTCTCTGGCTGGTTTTGGTAGAAACCCAGTCAGGAGGAAAATCATGATGAAGAAGGGAGGAGAAGTCTACTATTAATTTTTCTACTTTTCCTGCCTTCCAAAGACTTGACTTTGCCTCTAGTCTCCAAAGTCACCGACCACAGTTTTCTTTATCGGTGTGAAAGGAAAAGAAGTTCTGAGCTTGAACAGAAGCATTTCAGTTTGAGAAAACTGCTCTATTTCATTCAGCCCTCCGAGTATCTCTCTACTGCCACAGCTTGCAAGGTGCACACGTGATGAAAGGTATGAGCAAACATCACCCCTGTGCCTGTGCAGGCTGCAGAAGCTGGTGAAAGCCAGCGAGGGGTTCTGCTCAGCCTTTGTATTAACTGCTTTGCCGACCCGGCTTATAAAATGCAGATAAGTGACTGAGATTTTTGAGATTCCTTGACTTAAAACCATAACAGCTTTTAGGAAGTTCTCCCTCTTTCAAAGACAGAGGGTGGAGGGATAAGTCTGCGACTAGTGGAATGTGCTTTGGAGTAGAACAGCTTTAAATCTTTCTGGGTTGTTTTTTTTTTGTTTTTTTGTTTTTTTGTTTTTTTTGTTTTTAATGTAAGTTTCTTTTTTATTATTATTATTATTATTTCTTCTTCTTCTTTTATTTTTTTTTTTTTTTTTCTTTTTTGTTGACTGCCTGTCAGGAGCTGGGCTGGTGGCCAAGCAGGAAATGACACATCGAGAGGCATTTGTGTTGTGCAACATTTTGTGGAACTGATGCAAGGATACATTGTCTGTTTACGCATTCCTCTGCTAACAGCCTGCATGGCAGTAATTTTATTCAGGGACACATGGCATGCTGCAGCAAGGAGCTAGATCCTTAACATCTCTTTATGCAGAATTATCATAGCAGTTAAAACACGCTGTGTGTCCCCCGTTTAGAATATTCTCTGGCTTGCCTTCAAAAACCACTCTGCCAGCCCCCCTTCCTTCCCAAGAATATATTGATTTGACTGTGGTTTGTTTTTTTGCACTGTGGTAAATTGGGGCAGCTCAGAGAGAGAGAGAGTTTGCAGAACAAGAGGAAATTTTACAGGCAGCCCTTACTTTTTGCATCTACCTCAGACTGTAAATGTAGCATCACAGTTTTTCCAGTGATGTGTAGTAGCCACTGAGCATGAAAGTTTTCATCTGCATGGTGAAGAGGTTTATACTTAAAGCCAATGCTAAATACCCTGCAATAGGATGAATGAGTTCTGGGTTTTCATCCAAACCAAAGCTAGAAAATCTGTGAGTTGTGCTGGTGTCTTTCAGAGTGACAGATCTCATTTGGAGATCAGCTGGGTTATTCCGGATTTCTCCCACCATAAGTGGGAGCAGAGGAAGGCAGAGTGGGCGGGCTGGCGGTTTTCAAGTTGCTCCAAATGACTTTGTAAAGCTTAACGTTTGTGTTATAATGCCCCTTTGTAAGAAAGGAAGCAAAATGTGATTATCCAGCCAAAGAAATGTTCAGCGTGGCTCTGCTATGGCATTTAGGTTCTTTGCTCTGACTATCGTTAGCAGATTTGAGTTTGACCACTGGCTGGGACCTGACCTTCTGTGTTCAGGTTCCAGTAAAGAGTTGTAGTGTTTCCAGTGGTACAACACCAGGTCCCTTTAGCAGTGTAAAAAGCAAGGCATCATAGTTTCACTCACTATCATTTGCTGCTGGTTTGTTTTTTACAAATGTGTAATTTCACAAAACTGTACTAGATGGGGACTGGAGCTCCTGAGAGTTCCCGGAGGCTGTAAGAAACTGGTGGGATGATTCAAGTGTTCTTCATCAAAGGTGACAGACACTGTATACGCCAGTGGTTTAGGTTTACGTTTGAGATGGGTTTGTAACCCACAGAGCAGGGCTTCTTACAGTTATCCTGACCACGATGCATGCCTCTGGAACAAGGTGACCAGAAGGCTGTCAGCAGTCATAGCTACATCCCATGAACTGCTCGTTTCTGTTTTTTTTCCACTGCAGCTAGAGAAGAGCTGATGTGTAAAAACTCATCTTCTGAGGTGTACACTATGAGAGTAAAAAATAAGTCATTTTCTGGTGATGGCAACTTTTAACTGCTGCTGTAGCATGTAGGGTAAGATGAAAGCGAAACCAGTTTACTTTACTCATGGCTTGAATTCATACACTGCTGTTCTGAAATCTCAGTGAACTATGTGACACCAGCTGGCTGGCTCCATAGGAGGACATTGCTGCCCAGGGAGGTCACAAAATGATCATGTATGTACTCACCCCTTAGAGAATCACAGGATTGGCACGTTGCAAAAAGACCTCCAGGATCACCACGTACATCCATCAGTTATGTTACAGTTGAGAGGCAAAAGGCCTTGAGAAGAGGCAAATGAGCAAGTCTGAACATAAAACCATTCCCTAAGATATCCTCAATAGCAATGCAGTTTTGGTTTGTATTTGTCAATAAAACAGATTGTTTCATTCCCCTTGTAGTGGGAACATGCTTTCCAGACAGTCTATTCCTAGAACATTTGGCACTAAGATGAGCATCATGGTTGTTTTTTTGATACTGCAGCTATTGCTCTTTGTATTCAAAATGTCCCTCTAAGCCACCATTAAAATCATGGCCCCTCTGCATAGTTGTGCTGCATAGTTGTGTATGATAAGAGAGTTTTGCCCTGAGTAGTTTGCAATCTCCATTAAAAATACAGGTGAGAAAAGGGGTTATAATGAAGTAAATGAAGGGAATTCATTCTGAATCTCCATATGGTGCAACTACAAGGAAAGGAAAAGTGAAAGCCATTTTTGTAACTCCAAGACTCTATTCCACGTAGGTACTGCAGAGATGTACAAAATGTATGTACGAAATGCCATGTAGGTACTGCAGAAGATGGTACAAAAAAGGCATTAGAGTAGCTTTTTCCCAGACAATTTACTTTCCTCCCAAGAGAACTTCTGTACATCTTCCCTTGTGAGTAGCTTGTTGCTACTGATACCACTATTGTTTCTTAATCTCACACTTCAGTGTAGCAGCTCTTACACCTCTGCTTCCACTTTCCAAAGTGTAGGGAAGTAGGGAACAGGACAACTATATCTGGGAGACACTGCATCAGAGTAGGACAAGTCGAAGTATTTATGGTGTTTGTCCTTGCTGACAGTCCCAAATCTCTTTATGAGATTAAAAAAAATATGTATTTTTATACTCCATATAAACTTCAGTTTCCACTGAAACATGGTCATACCAGACGTGAAACACAGATGCTGATTTAACCAGACAAGGAATGCAGAAGAGGAAATGAGGAAGAATATCATACTTAATTGAAACTTCAGGGGAAAAAACTTAGTAATGATCTCATGCTGCAGTATGTTTGGGACACCGGAAGCCTTAGTCTTATGAAGAACTGGGTTCCTTAATGTGAGTGTCTGCTCAGATCCCCTGCTACATATCTCATCTACAGTAGACCAGCTTACTCAGCACCATAGTGGCACACTGTCAGCTGAGGGTGGCTTTCAGCTCCCCAAAAATTAAACATGTAGGGTAGGTTTCCTCTGAGGTGAACAAAGAGACAAAGGCACTTGCAAAGAGCAACTCATCCCTATCTTAATGCCCATTTTATAGTACAATGAACTGTTCTTCAGAGCTTTCTGTCCCTTACCATTGATTATAAATGGAAGCTAGATGACTAGCCTAGACTGGGTGCTCTGAGATAGGTGAAATCAGATGAGATTATGAGATGTAATAGTCTCAATGGGTACTGAATGACTGCTGTGAAATTCAGACAACCCGAGTTAGCTTTAAAGAAGGTAGCTCTGGAGCAATACCAGTACAGTCACAAAGAACAGCTTCTTGGGTAGGTGCTTTGTCTTTGGTTAAACTATGAACAGTCCTTCCTGTCTTTCTGACAAGGTAAGGAGTTGTTTAAAGCTGATTTTGAAGCGTCTATACAGCTGCCATAATGAGTGCAATATACACATACCTTAAAAAATGATGCTATCTACTAAGGCATTATCGCCTCTTGCAGGGTTTCAGTAGTCAAATACTGCTCAGTTCCTACTCAGCTTGGCTTGTGTGAACTGCTGAGGTTAAAACTCACATTATTTAGCTGTAGGCGTAGTATTCAATAAGATTCCCACGCTAACTAACATATTGCAGCTGCCTAGGAAAAAAAACCCCAACAAAATATACATTTTGTAGGTGTTACCTAAAAGTGAAGAATATTGGAGAACACATTTAAAGATTTTCCTAACACTGGGAAATACTCCACGTCTCCAATATTCCTGCTTCACATCAGAATATATTTATTGTTCTTTTCTTATCCAAACTTAACATGCTGCCCATTCTTTTTTAGTTCTGAGATGTAATCTTCCCCACAAGCGTGGGAAGGCAAACCCTTTTACCTGATTATTGCTGGCGTAAATGTTTGTTGATTCCATCACTCTTCAAACTCTCCTACCTGCATTTTGTGAACTTTGCTCCCACTTCATAATACCCTGCTTCTTTAGTGGCCCTGCTAATTTAAACTCAGGATGCCAAACAGGTATTAATCAGGGTGCTTACAAGTGTAGAATCTGCTTCCTGCCTCTCTGTAATCCATGTGAGTAATGCCAATTACTTGTCTGCTTCCTGAACTCTTCATACTCTTTCTCATTCTTGCTTTCCCACAGCAGTAGACACAGTCTGAAATTGCACGTGCCCTTAGAGGCACTTGATGGTGTTTTGGTTTGTTGCTTTTGGAGCTCCAGAGGAAAGTTATCCCCTCCACAGGCACCCCAGAAGAGGGCTAAGTGGGCTGTGGAAGGAATGGATGAGTCCAGCTCTTGCATTTGTGCTTTAATTAGCTAGAAATGGGGATCTAGCTCATTGTATTCCAGAGTATTGCTTCACATGTCATGAGACAATTATATACAGCAGTTTCACGTTGGTGCAGCATTTTCTTGGAAAAGAGTAGGCAATTGAAGGTATTGATGCAATACTAGTTATGTGTTCATTTATATACAGTAAATCCTAGATGAGATTTGCAAAAGAAGCCAATTTTTAACTGGTTGTATTAAAAAGGATCAGAAATACAAACATCACCCATCAAAAAAAAGGATTATACTCAAAATTATTTGTTGTATTTCAAAAATTCAGACCTGTGTTTCCTCAGTAGTATAGAAGCTGGAAAAGAGAAATGGAAATGCAATGTAAAGTCACTGTGAGGTGCAAACAACTTGTTAGCAGTACAGAGGATGTGATATATGGAATACTTCTTTTTGTGGATGTTTATATATGTAGTCAAGAACCCAGTTTCAGATTCTTGGACAACAGGATACTTGAGTTAATTCAATTTATCTAGAGAATTTATCAAGCACTGCAGGCGTATGAAGTGCAATAGTGTTGGTTCCAGGTTTCTAGGATACCAATTAAATTAAGAATAATCGATTCTTTAATTCCTTGGGTCTCTTATCACCTTAAGCTCTATAGATTTGTGGAACATACTTTCTGCTTTCACTCAGGACAGTCTTTGGCTTTGATCATCTGGTTTATGGGTCCACTCCCACTTTTGGTCTTTTTTTGATGTCTTAGAACAATGGTTTCTAAAACCAGTGCTATCATAAAATTCCCACCTCTGTAGGCAGAA
>VYZU01079407.1:31052-60012 GCA_013401355.1 Ceyx cyanopectus
ATAAGATTCCCACGCTAACTAACATATTGCAGCTGCCTAGGAAAAAAAACCCCAACAAAATATACATTTTGTAGGTGTTACCTAAAAGTGAAGAATATTGGAGAACACATTTAAAGATTTTCCTAACACTGGGAAATACTCCACGTCTCCAATATTCCTGCTTCACATCAGAATATATTTATTGTTCTTTTCTTATCCAAACTTAACATGCTGCCCATTCTTTTTTAGTTCTGAGATGTAATCTTCCCCACAAGCGTGGGAAGGCAAACCCTTTTACCTGATTATTGCTGGCGTAAATGTTTGTTGATTCCATCACTCTTCAAACTCTCCTACCTGCATTTTGTGAACTTTGCTCCCACTTCATAATACCCTGCTTCTTTAGTGGCCCTGCTAATTTAAACTCAGGATGCCAAACAGGTATTAATCAGGGTGCTTACAAGTGTAGAATCTGCTTCCTGCCTCTCTGTAATCCATGTGAGTAATGCCAATTACTTGTCTGCTTCCTGAACTCTTCATACTCTTTCTCATTCTTGCTTTCCCACAGCAGTAGACACAGTCTGAAATTGCACGTGCCCTTAGAGGCACTTGATGGTGTTTTGGTTTGTTGCTTTTGGAGCTCCAGAGGAAAGTTATCCCCTCCACAGGCACCCCAGAAGAGGGCTAAGTGGGCTGTGGAAGGAATGGATGAGTCCAGCTCTTGCATTTGTGCTTTAATTAGCTAGAAATGGGGATCTAGCTCATTGTATTCCAGAGTATTGCTTCACATGTCATGAGACAATTATATACAGCAGTTTCACGTTGGTGCAGCATTTTCTTGGAAAAGAGTAGGCAATTGAAGGTATTGATGCAATACTAGTTATGTGTTCATTTATATACAGTAAATCCTAGATGAGATTTGCAAAAGAAGCCAATTTTTAACTGGTTGTATTAAAAAGGATCAGAAATACAAACATCACCCATCAAAAAAAAGGATTATACTCAAAATTATTTGTTGTATTTCAAAAATTCAGACCTGTGTTTCCTCAGTAGTATAGAAGCTGGAAAAGAGAAATGGAAATGCAATGTAAAGTCACTGTGAGGTGCAAACAACTTGTTAGCAGTACAGAGGATGTGATATATGGAATACTTCTTTTTGTGGATGTTTATATATGTAGTCAAGAACCCAGTTTCAGATTCTTGGACAACAGGATACTTGAGTTAATTCAATTTATCTAGAGAATTTATCAAGCACTGCAGGCGTATGAAGTGCAATAGTGTTGGTTCCAGGTTTCTAGGATACCAATTAAATTAAGAATAATCGATTCTTTAATTCCTTGGGTCTCTTATCACCTTAAGCTCTATAGATTTGTGGAACATACTTTCTGCTTTCACTCAGGACAGTCTTTGGCTTTGATCATCTGGTTTATGGGTCCACTCCCACTTTTGGTCTTTTTTTGATGTCTTAGAACAATGGTTTCTAAAACCAGTGCTATCATAAAATTCCCACCTCTGTAGGCAGAAGTGTTGACTACAGAAGAGGGCTCAGCAATAGAGCTCTGAATGGAAATTGTTCAGTCTTCTAATTCAACAGCTAAGCAAGCAAAATGAAAATCCTTTTTGTGAAGGGACATATGGATTGAATTTTCACACAGAGAGGGTAGATTGACTTTCCTTAACAGCAGTTGCCTAAAAGCTGGCTATGGTGTATCAGCGAGTCATGTCTGGCCTGCTGCAGCCAAGAGAGAGGTGTATATATGTGTTTAGAAGCTGGTTTATCCCACCCTAGGTATCCACAAGTGCCAGTGTGCAGATGTCCAGAGGTGAGCAGCAATGAACTCTGACTGCAGAGGAAATGTGGAGCAGTGTGGACCACAGGGCTGATGCTCAGTGCCACGTAGGCAGATACCTGCATTGGCTTCAAACAGGCTACCTGGCTTACCAGCAAGAGCAGCAGCACACAGCTCTGAAGTGCTTCTTTATACTCCTTTATATTGTTCTTTAAACCTTTTAAAGGGGGGTCTTTAGTGCCTGCTTTTTCAAAAGCCCCAGTGAAGGGCTGCTCTCTGAAGTTTGTCACAATTTAGAATGTTGAACATGTCTTCATTAGACAGCAAGAGCTAGTGAGTGACTGTTTTGTTTTCTTCCTTGACTGCTTGGATGAAACTCTCGGCCACTCAGTGCAGAAATGTCCACACAGATTAAAATGTCTTTCTCCATGCTAACTTGCTTGTTACTGTTCTTCCAAAGGCTGTGGCCACTACTACCTAGCAGTAGTCTGGCTTCTGTACATGATCCTCATCAACTTCATAGCAAAGTCAGACAGTTTAAGCAGCTTTTATCTTTTGCTTTGGAAAAGTGAGCCCAGGATATGCCTGTTAGTGCCACGAAGAGGTCTCACACAGCAGTATTCATTGCCTGCAGTATGACACACAGGCTTAAGCATCCCAGAGAATTAGGACAGCAGAATTACAGCACATGAAGGATACTCTAACATGGTATTTAGGTAGGATTTGTGCTTTGCATGCATTCAGACTTGCTGATCTGTGTTCTTAGTTTCACTCTTCTTGATCTTCGCTGTTTCTGAAAGATGACAGCAAAAGAGAAAGCTGATAGTAGCTGGCTGGAAGAGATAGTCTTTATTATTGTCAGGTAGGAGAGAGTAACAAGGACTTGATGCACACAAAATCCAGATAACAGTGACTGTTCTTTATGGACCCAGCCCAAGGGTGAAGGAAGCTCTCAGGGAAGCGTGTTTACTTCTGTGTGGGTTGCAGAGTAAACGCCTCACTAGCTATACATGCTATGCAACATTAAGAATTAAAATGAGAACTGTTTTTCTCTGGTGTAAAGGGAATAAACAGTAGATTTAAGGTATGCAACAAGCAGATACTTAAACATCAGGTAAATAATAACTTGTTGACATAAAAGAAATAGATATTTTTAAATTAAAGGGAAGATATCTCTAGCTTTAAGTCTTACTTCATTTATGTGCTACAGACAAAAATTACAGTAGGAAAAGTCATGTCTGAGCACACAGAATTGGGACATGCCAAGATTACAGTTATCAGGGCAGCTTTAATTCATGGCTGTCGTGTGTGTGTG
Organism: Ceyx cyanopectus; assembly: GCA_013401355.1. NCBI lineage: Eukaryota > Metazoa > Chordata > Aves > Coraciiformes > Alcedinidae > Ceyx > Ceyx cyanopectus. The sequence continues at coordinate 34,134 of VYZU01079407.1, forward strand.
TGTGTGTGTGTGTGTGTGTGACAAAACAGTCTTTCAGTTGTAAGAGCATGTGCTGGTTTACCCATAGAACAGCAATGTTGTGTGGGATGTAGCACACCCACTTCATCCTATTTTTGAGAGATTTAACAATATATAGTGCTTTATGTGTTCAAAATGCCACTCAGCTTGAGTTAGTGGTGAATCGTCAGTGCTTCTGAAGAATGAATCTGAACGTCTCATACCAGGCACTGGGAAAAGTATGAATGTACAGTGAATATGATCCATGAACACTTTGTTTTAAGCAACTATTGTGACAAAAAGAAACCCAACAAATGTGTAGCTGGAGCATAAAATCTGTCGGGCAGCAATCAGCTACCTTTGCCAAGCTGTAATCAAAGCTTTTAGCTGATAAAAATCTAAGGATCTTCAGTGAAATGAATTTTTACTTTTCAAAGTTTTATGGTTCTGCCAAATCTGAATGGATCAACATGGAGATTCTGAAAAAAAAAAAAAAAGAGACCCAACATACTGAGCCAAGTTTCAAACTTCCACTCCAAAATACAGTGACAAAAAAGTTGCTTCAAGAAAAGATTGCCAACAGTGTTTCAAAGCACTACATTTCCCCTCAGCTAACTCATTTCCAGGAATGTCTGAGCCATTTTGGTTGAAATTGAAGAAATGTGTTCCTTACTCATGAAAGAAAAAATGGAATGCAAACAGTCAAAGTTCAGGAAAGTTGCAAGCCACTGAAAATCAGGTCTTGGGAAATGTTGTGCAGCTTTAATGATAGGCAGTCCTACCAGCCTCACCTCTAACATATATAATCCTCAGTGGTATTAATTTTCACTGAAAAGTAATCCATTAGCTTCAGTGGAAATCCTGCATAGGAAGTTAACTTGACAATTGGCAGGGTCTCCTTGTGGGCTGCAGCAGCTTCAACATTGACTTCAACAGGTCAGGTCTTTGGCTAGTGACCAACAGGTGATGAACAAGCTGCCATCTCCAGCAGCATAGGAGGGCAAGATGTGGCTCCCACGTGTGCCAGGGACACATTGGAGAGGGCAACAACCTTTGTAGGAGAAGAAACAAGGGCCACTGCAGCCTGCAGGGCCTCTGGAGGTGTTGCAGGTTAGAAGGCAGCATGCCTCCAGGCACCAGCATTTGGCAGGACTCTCCTTCCCCACCCTTAGCCTCTTCAGAGGGTAATTTGGTGTGCGTACACTTCAACTGAATTGGCACAGTCTGCACAGGCATTGCAGGCTGTAACACACACGGGGTGTGAGCTGAGAGAGGTTTGAGCCATAGACCAGGACTTCTCCAGGGTGTGGAGCTGATCCTCCTCTCTGTGACTACTGACACCCCTTTGCTGTGCTGAGGGAGGCAACACGGGCAGTGGTGCTTATGAAAAGGAGTATTTTCTGGTGAAAACTCTTTCTGCTTTTAAGAAGATCAACCACAGGAAATAAGCATTAGGTGATAACCCCAAACTCTGCTCTAAATAGGGCCCAGCATGGCTACACACTGCCATCTGAGTGCCCTTTAGCTGAGGGAACAGGCAGCCACAACCTATGGCCAGGCACCATCCGGACCTCAAGGACCTCAGGGTGGGCAAAATTCAGACTTGGTCTCATTGCTGAGGTACAGATAAAGTCAGTGAAAGGGGAGCCAGGCACTTTGGGCTCCCAACAGCCTCCAGGGGAGGGTGTGGAGTTGTGTGAAATCTGGGGCAAATGGCCAGCCCTCCTGCAAAAATCAGCTGGGTGATAGGTGCATCCACAGGCACGGTCTGCAGTGTTTTGGATACTTTGATGTGAGCCAGTGAAAAAAACACTTACTTGCTATTACTGTCCCCTTGTTTATGTGACTCAGAGCTGCTGAAGATGTTGGGCCCATTGAAAACCAGTGATTTGTTTTAACAGGTTTGTAAGTTGGAGGAGCTGATCAGAAGTGAGTAGTGTTGCAAGTTATACTTGAGATCTGCTCCTGCACAGAAATCTTTCCCTCCTTCTGTGCAAAACGTGTTCTCTGTAATTAAATGGAAGGGACCTCTGGAGATCATTGAGTTCAAGCCCCCCTGCCAGAGCAGGATCACCCAGGGCAGGACACACAGGAACAGATCCAGGCAGGTCTTGAAAGTCTCTAGAGAAGGAGACTCCACAACCTCTCTGGGCAGCCTGTTCCAGGCTCTGTCACTCTCACAGTGAAGTTTTTCCTCATGTTGAGGTGGAACTCCCTGTGTTTCACCTGGTACCATTACCTCTTGTCCTATCACAGGACACCCCTGAAAAAAAGCTGGCCCCTTCTGCTTGACACCTACCCTTCAGATATTTGTAAACATTAATAAAATCCCCTCTCAGGCTTCTCTTCTTCAGGCTAAACTGCCTCAGGGCTCTCAGCCTTTCCTCATCAGAGAGATGTTCCAGCCCCTTCATCATCTTTGTAGCCTCCATTGGACTCTCTCCAGTATTTCCCTGTCCCTCTTGAACTGGGGAGACCAGAACTGAACACAATACTCCAGATGTGGTCTCACTAGTTCAGAGTAGAGGTGGAGAAAAACCTCCCTCGACCTGCTGAACACACTCTTCTTAATGCACCCCACAATACCATTGGCCTTCCTGGCCACAAGGGCCCCATGTTGTCCCATGGAGAACTTATTGTCCACCTGGACACCAAATGAGATGGCTCTGCAGGGTATGTGATCCTCATTGAGCTGTTTGCCATTCACTGGAAGGATGAACAGTCTGCTGTGTGGTTTTTTAGTTTAAAACAGACATTTTTGGAGTCACATTTGAGTGCTGGACAAAAGACACCTTCACAAGCAGTTTTCTTCCCATCACTAGTACAACTTTGTTTACATTTCTCCCCATGTCTTTAACTGTCACAGTGTTCCCATCCTTGGGAGCTAAGCAGCTTGAGAGCTGAAAGAGGAGTGTTGTCAGGAGGGTGATTAAAACAGGGATTGATGCTGCTGGGAGGCAGGGTTCAGTCACCTCTCTGGGCCTCCGCGTTAGTGTTATGTCAGACACAGTAGCTTTACCATGCAGAGCAAGTTTATGGGCTTTTTATTGTCTCGTGCTGCCAGAAAACATTGACCCCAGAGTAGCTGGGCTGTGTAAGCAGAGAGCAGTGGAGGGCAGCACACTCTGCAGACCGTTTATGTTCCTTCTTTAATTTGTCACTTATGGGTCATATCTTTTTACATTTACATTTTAAAATTAGTTCAGCGTGGCCTGAGCTTCACTTCCAGAACCCACGCTGAAGACTTCCCAACTTTACGAGTTATAAAAAAAAAATTCCAAAACCCCTCACTTAATTGACTTCCAGTATGCAGAGTAACCTACAAAGTTATGAGAAGGCTTCACATTTTTATAAGGATATGAGTTTAGGGAGAAATTAGATTTCAGGGCTCATATGCAACATGGAACATTTGTGTCTTCTTGGTCAGCTCTTCAAAGAGGATACCGTCGAGAGACATTTGGCCCAAAATTTAAAAGAAAAAGAAAAGTTTTGGCATAAAAACCAATCTGGTCAAAATAATATGGTTTGTCCAACATAAATTCCATTAAAAGTAAAGCCAGACTCAGCAAATGCTTGAGATCTCCCATATGGACTGAAGAATAGTTTTACATTGGAGCATAATGCAGTTTTTTGGAGTGCATTTGAGACTGCTTCTGTTTTGGAAGCCTGCTTATGTCTTGTTTGAATGACAATTTAGACTGTATATAGCAAAAACCAATGTTAGCGTATCTGGAACATCAGCATATAGGCTGCCTGTTAGAATAAATGCTTCTTTTTAAAGAGAACAAAGCACTCCTACCCTATGCCATTTTTTGTTGTTCTGTTGTGTTTTTTTGGTGTTGTGTGGGTTTTTTTCTTTTTTTTCTTTTTTTTCTTTAATTCTCATGTCAGGAAGTTTTGAAAACCATCTCTCTGTGGCCAAATGAGTAAGACAGGGATATAGCAGAATAATTTAGTGTCTTGAACATTTGAACAAGACTCTTCCAGGACTGTTGTCTGCCTCTGATGTCTTTATGACATTTGTTCATTTGAAAATCCCTCTAAGCAGATACCCAAACTTACTGATATCAGCAATACCTCTAATCAGACTCAGTTGCCTTTGTATGATGTACAAACAGTGGCATTGCTCTACCCCAGGAATGACATGAATATGGGAAGATGGTGGAGATGAAGATGTTAGCTTATTCAAGTTGTGTTTTTAAGGTATATTCTTATCCAGGATATATCACAATATGAGTCAGAAAGCTTCAGTTTCCCTTGATAAATGGAAACTTATTTATTTAGTATTTGTCAGTCCTCAAGATGGGAAGAAATGGGCACTTTTGTGTTCCTGTCCTATTAGCTTTGAGCTTCCACTATACTTTACTATGTCAGGACAATGTAGTTGAGTCCAGATCCCAATTCTTTCAACTCCTTGAAGTCATTGCAGGAGGTAAAGGTGGCTTGTAGCAATCAGCCTCTCACTAAATCAGCTCTTAGTCAGAGTTAAATACCTGGTGCTGCTTTCAGTGAATGGCAAATAGCTGGATCCTCTAGTGCCCGCTTAGGGGCTTTATCACAGCCCGGAGAGATGGAAAGCAGCCAAAACAGAAAGTCTGCAAAGATGAAACTGCAGGGTGGATAGACACTCTTTTCACATCTCTTTGACACCACGGGCTGTCTAATGACTGCACTCAGGTGCAGGTGCCTTTATCGACCGTAGGCTTCCTAAGTTTGGGTGGGGAAACGGGCGCCGTGGTGCAGCCGAGGGGAGGAAGCTTCGCAGCCGGCGCGGTTGCCTCCGTGCGCGTGTGTGTCTTGAGGGGTGGGGAAGGCAGCCATCCTTAACCAAACATTTGCAACCTGCTGTTTTAGCAGGAATAGGAAAACCAGCTTGACAAGAAAGAATGAAGCGGCTTCGCCAAGCGACATTTAGGGGAGGTTGGTGGGATTTTAAACAAATCTCCTTAAGCAAGCATGAAAACAATCTATTTAGCGCTCATTAATGTCTCAGGTTAAACTCTTGAATAATTTGTCATGGTTAGGCTCGTTTGGTTTCATTGGTGTTTTTCTAGTGACTAACGAGATGACAGCTACACATGCTCCTTGGTATGCCACTGTTCACAATAGAGTTTGAAGTTGTGTATTTGTTATTGATGTCATTACAGTGATGGATTTGAGCTTGGTTTCTGAGGCAGCCGACTGGGTGGTTAGGACTAATTTCTAGCAATGGTTTTGGAGGTTGAAACCGAAGTGTGTATAAAAGGAAATGTTTCTTCTTTTAAGCAAATAATTTGAACCCAGATGAATGAAATTTAAGCAAGTGGGCATCAACTCTGAGTTAATTTTGACATAGTTGTCTGGAAATCATCACCAATTAAAATATTTTTATGAGCTCGAATGTAGTATTGTCTTTTGGTGCTTATGTAAGAGAGGAACAAACTGCTTGTTTAACCCCAGCCTTGAGACTACTGGCCAGAATATATGAGTGAAGTCATAGCCATCTGGAGCTGCGGGGAGGGCACGGGCCTTGGCAACCCTCACTTTGTGTGGGCTAGGCAATTTTCTACCTGATTTGTAAAAATACCTAAATTTGAATAGATTGGACAGAACTAGCTCCATTCTCACTCAAACCAGGACATTCCATTAGGATGTGCAGCTTATCTGAGAAATGAATCTCACCAAACACAGTGGACATTTTCAAACAACTGCTAATAGAAAAGACAGACGTAGCTGTTTGTGTTGACCTCTCTAGTAAAGTCTCCTCCTGCAAAAGTCCCACGGAAGCCAGTGTGAGTCTTGGATGTGCAAAGAAGGGCAGGAGCAGCTCTGGAGCCTGGGAATCTGAGTTCAGAGTGAAAATGAATCCCTCGGGTTGTTATAATCAGATCCTTTCATGTGCTCCTCCAGACTGAATAGCTAGTGAGATAGTTCCATAATTTGGACACACAACTTTCACACCTGCACATAAAGAAAACCTTTGATGCCAAGTGCTCGATGGAACAACAAGACGAGTTTGTGCAGAATTAAAAGGATACACACCATGCTCAAATATTTTTATAGCTTTTAAACTGTGCTTCTAAAATAATAATGAATACCCTGCCTGATGAGGAGGAGCAGTGTCTGCATTGTGAATTTGGCCCTTTTGTGAGGGCATAATTGTTTTTTGTTGTTTTTAGGTTGTAAAGCAAGTTGAAATGTTGAAAACTTTGAGTATATATGTCTGTTGCTGTTTCCAACCACAGTCTTGCTTCTTCAGCGAGACAGACTTTTAACATTTAAATTTTTCTTATTGGTATTCATTTAGTTTTTTGCATTTTCTTTTATTATGCTATATGCCTACATATGCATATATATATATACATATATAATAGTACTGTGTGCTTATGACACAGCCTGTCATGGGGTTTTGTTTCCCATTCCATAATTATCATCATCTGAATCTTGTGCAGTAGTGTACGTCTGTTACTTGGGCTCTGGGCACAAACAGATGTTCAAATATTTCAACACAAACAGAACTGCTTATATTTAACTTACAGAATCAGTATAGCTTTGGTATGTATGCATGGAATTTACCCTACTGTGAAGTGTTAACACTAGACCTGTGCACCACTTCAGCCTGAAAGAAGGTAGACCTGAAATTGCACTTAATTTCAGACTCCAGTCAAGTCCATACCAAGAAAATTTCAGGGCTTAGAGGCATGATCAAGTTACAGGGGACGTCTGTGTTGCCACATGTCAGCTGAGCCACAGCAGCTGCCCGGTAGGTGTTCTTGGCCCCCCATAAATGTAAGTTGATTTGATTTAGCTTAGCCCTCAATAAAAGAGGCTTAAGATAAATAGAATCGTTGCACGCTCTGCTAGAGGCAGCGAGCACACGGGCAGATGGTTACCATCCAGGTCAGGGACATGGTAGCCTGTTCCACCCCAGGACTGGAATGTGTGTCTGTACAGTCCTGTATTGGAAATGGTCAAGCCAATTTTTAGATGAGATGGACATTCTGTTTTAAAAATTAATCATTGAATCCCTTAACATAACTGGGTTTGTTGGCTTGCATAAGAACAGTTTGGCAGTTCTCTCCCAGCCCCACAAGCACTGTTGCTCACAGGAGGTAGGTGTTTTGAAGGGCTTATTGAAAACAGAAATGATTTTATTTTGCAGCCTGGTTGGGGAGAGACTTATTTATAGTGACTTTGACAGGTATTTTAGGCCCTAAATTTTACCAGTCTTGACTTCTCAGATATTTTGGATATGGAAAAATAGCCTGCATTTTTTTGACCTTGAGCTCTGTGATTCCTACAGTCTATAATATTTTGTATATAACCAAGAGTCAATGTAAGAAATTGGCTTTTGAAGTCCCCTGGGTGCTCACCCTGCTTGCTGAGTAGGGTGAAGTTGCAACACTGGGATGTAGGCAATGAGCACAATTGTGAGCCCTGTATGAGAAAATGAGAGTGCACTGTGAGCATGGGCAGAGCACCACAGAATCACAGAATGGCAGCAGTTGGAAGGGCCCTCTGGAGTCAGTAAGTCACAGCTCAACAATGCTTTTGACTTTCGGTGTGAATGGTAACTCATTTGGTCACTTCAACTCAGAGTAAGTTCCCTACATTTCTACCTCTGGATTTAAAGCAACATACTCTTAATCTGCTCTTCCTAACACCCTGTGACCTGACTTAGATAAGGGATATGAGAAAGTGGTGAGTTTGTGTTTTCCACTTTCCAAAGCCCCTTTGAACAGGCAGGATTTCCAGTTCCTTAACCCATAATCCTCTGTGTCATTCCTCTACTCTGTGTCTGCAACGGTCTAGCAAGTGTTGTCTGTCCTTGCACTAACCTTTTGGTGTTCCTAATAACATTTATTCTTATTATATGTAAATATGTACAGTCTATTGATGTTCATGAGCATGCACGTCCATGGGGAGGCTCCCCTCTTTTCCCTGTAGATTAAGATAAGATTGTTGTAATAAGGGAGATAAAGAGGGTAGGTCAGGTCAGGTGGACTTTGCATTCAGCATTTCTCCAGCAGGACCAGCTGATAGCAGAATCTACTGCAGATAATATTAGGAAAGGCAGAAGGTATAATGGTGGAGGCATCTGCTATAAGTACCTTAGCCTCCCTGCAGGACCCCAGGGAAATTAGGAGTCCAGTAGGTCTGTGTGACAATAAATCCAGGCTGGGAGAAGGCACATCATTTTGCCTTGCATGTCCTCTAGCAGGAGGAATCACTGTGGCTTTGGGACCTGAGGGCTCTTTGGGTATCCAGCCACAACTACGCTGTCTGGGGAGAACACAACTCCCCAGTGCTTCTCTAATCAGCATCAGTCAAAAGGAGCTGGCTTAGCAGAGCCCTGCCCCAGATCAGCAGTAGCTGTTGGTTGAAGATAAGTGATGAACAGTGGAGAGAGGCCGAGCATGATAATCCTGTCAGCCATCAGAGCTGCAACCTGAAGAGGCTCTGTGAACACAGCCTTGACTGTGTGGAGCTTGGTTAACCCCCCACACTGAGGCACATCCAGGCTCCGTGGTGAAGAGCAACAGCAGGGACTACAAAGTGGACAGTGACCAGCTTCCAGTGAAACATCTCACTGAGACTGGCTTCTTCCTTGGAACAGAAACTGACCTCCAAGAAAGTCAATTCCCATTAGCTGAGCACCTAAATGAGATTTATATTTTAAAACGTTATTGAAAAATTTATAGAGTTTGTTAGGCAAAAAAAACACAACAGCCTGAGTGAGCTCTGGTGTCAGAAACCCCTTCAAACAGAGACTTCTTCTGGAAATGCTGATCCTGTACTAGCCATAAATCTGCTGCTGCAAGTCCTAGTTGGTCATTTCTCCCCTAAGGGAGAAAAAATAATTGAGATCTATTAGAGGGGAGAAAGCCTCCAGGCAATTTTAATCCAGAATTCTGCAGTCTGACATTAATGAGAAAAACTTTTTTTTTTTTTTTGCCAGTTTTTGGGCAGTTCTTTTCTCCATTACAGACAGTAATAAACTGTCAAGTTGTTATTTTTCCTTTTTTTTTTTTTTTTTTTGAAAGTTTGGCTCAATGTATTTCTAAATGCAAGGTACCAGAGCAGTCGCTGTGAAATCCCATTTCACTTTGGCTCACAGTTTTGCAATGACGTTTTTGTTGTCTTTTGTAATTAATAAGTTACTTTTCTGTCACTTCTCCATGCTGCCCATATAAATATTTCTGAAATGGAGCTTCTTGTATTTGCTAACCTCATAGACTCAGAGAATCATAGAATGGTAGGGGTTGGAAGGGATCTCTGGAGATCATAGAGTCAAAGTGAACACATGGGAGTCATATGGGATGCCAGGTGTGTTCCTCTGTGTGTTACTGTCCAGCATGGCCCTCCCATTCATGACAGCTGGTGCTGGTGCTGTTATACCTAGAGCAATAGAAGGATAATGGATGGGTGGAGCTTAAAACACCCAAACCAATATGTACAGAAAATGTGAAGAAGGGAAATAAAAGATGAATGGAAGACATCAAAGAATAAATGTTTGCTGGTCTCTCATGGTTTGTTTTGTGCAGGAAGATGCTGAAAATTAAAAAGAGGAGGACTAAATCATCATAGAAGGTTTTGCACTGGAAGGGACCTTTAAAGGAATGGATTAGGTTTGTAAAGAATCAAACATAGAAAAAGGCAGGGAAAGATATATGTGAATTCTATTTATTTGAGCTCCTGGCTGATACATTGTCTCTCTCTTAGTTGTTCCATTAAAAGCCAAAAAGCCAGTGTGTTTTGAATTATCAGATTAATAACACTGATTTAAGTTCAGTAATTTCTGAGTTATGGGAGAGAACATAACCTAGAGTACTCCAGAACTTGCTAACAAACTCTGAGTAGTGCTGATGGGAAGGGAATGATGTCTGACAACCCCATAATTTTGAGATTAATTGATGAGATGTCCCATGAAATTGTTTTATTTCAGTGTTGGCAATTTCTTGTAGACCTCAGCACAGGGCAGGCAGACTCCTTTCCCCCCCGAGAGGATTTTGTTTTCCAAAAGTATTACTCATTAATTCTGGAGTATTATGAGCCACGTATTTTGACACAATTTCTGACATGGACAAGTGAGTCCAAGCCTGCATATAATCATCAGGTAAACAAACATCCAGGTATAGGGAAAAAAATTCTGCAGAGGTTCCATTTTAAAGAATTCAGATGAATGGAAATCTCCATCATGATAAGGAGCCAACAGTCTGTGCCATTTCTGAAAAGACCAAGGGAACACTGGCATTTCCCAAAGTTTTGCATTCAGGGTGTGGCATAAAACCCAAGGTTGTTATCATTTGTGGTCAGAGATCTCATTGTACTTTCACCATCACATTTTTGTTGGCCCATGAATGCCAACCATTATAACCATACATAACCATAGCCCTAGGAGTTTTCACTGCTGCTCTGTGTGATTAGCACATTTTAAATTTTATCTTTTATTACTGATTACCTGATTTCTGTGTAAATTCCCCAAATTACCTGATTAGTAATTCATTGGTGAGGACAAATCCTTGCTGGTCATTTTTAAGTCACTGATGCTTGTTTGTAGTACTAAACTAAGTTTGAATTCCTTTAAATATTCATGGTCCTGCCTATTAAGTAGGTTTCTGTGTGGGTTTGGTCTCACCTGTCCAAGTCAGACTGAGGAGAATGTGTGTCAAATACATGACATACTCCAAAATAAATGGCCAGAATTTTTCCAAGGTGACATTTTTGACTGAATGATTTCAAGGCAAGGTTGCATCTTACTAACCAGGTTGCCACTTTGAACTTTCAGTTCATCTGTCAGAAAGTTAAATCAATTTATAGTGTAAATCAGTGTTTGAGTGAAGTTTTCCTGGGTTTTTTTGGTTTGGCTTTTGTTGTTGTTGTTGTGTTTTGGTTTTTTTCTTGTCCTTATTTAAAACCTCAAAACCACTGTGTGTAATTTCCCCAAGATCCACTTTGGACGTTTATGGCATGTAGCATGAAGAGTAGGTGCAGCTGGCCAAACCCCAGCAGCCTTATCCTTTTGAGCCTTTTCCTCCTGTTCTGGCAAATAACAGAAGAAAAAACTGCCACCCATCTCCCCACAAAACCAAAGGCTAACTGGAATAGCTGTGTCAGCCCAAATCTTACTTCTTTTAAACTAAGTGGGAGTTTTGCCATAAACTCAGAGGAGAACTGGAGCTGGCCATTTCTGCTGGGTTTAACCTCTAGCTCCATTTGCCACACCTCAGTTGACAAGAAATTCTTCTGCTCTGGAGCCTTATCAACCATTCAAAACTCACAAATATTGCTGAACCACAATGATCACCACAGGAAACGTTGGCCTGAAAATGTAGGTTTTGTTTTGAAAACAGAAGGTTTGGGGGGGGGAGACAGAGCATTGTTAAATCCAGCTTGGATGAAAACATGCTCTTTGCTTTTTTTAGTGTCTCAGAAAGACAATGCCATCGCTAACGTCTTCAGTATTTCTATGCTGTGCTGAAAGGCTTGGTCAGAGCATTTTGCCCAGGCATGGGACCCAGAAAGTACTGTTGACTTAACCAACCTTATTTGGTTGTATTAGTAAGAGCAGCTTTGATAATGGTCAATACACTTCTGAAGTTTTATCAGAGGTGCAATTACTTTGTAGTAAGACTTATCGATGCTACAGCTAGGAGGAGGATCTTTTAGTACCATGCTCTCCAGAGATTAAATGGGAGGAAATTCCTCAGAGTTTATATGGTGAGGGGATAAAATGTGGGAGGGAAAGCAAAGGCAGTACCTTATGTATGGCACCATCAGGAGTTGAGCACAAAACCTCCACCCTGTGGCAGAGCATCCTCTGCCCACCCTGTCCACAGAAACCTAAGGTGGTGGCAGACACAGAGCTGAAGAATTGAAAACTGGATTTCAGTATTTACATTACCGTAATTTATCTGTAGTGTAATGTTGAAATTGCTACTAGAAAAAGATTAGAAACATGTTTCCTGCTTGGTTTTCTCACCACTTGGGCCACACACATGCAGAGTTTGCCATTAACCATTGCAGAGTTCCCATGCCCAGCAGAGGAAGGTGCTTGTCCAGTAGCCTCAAACTGCACTGAGATGCACAAACCATCAAGAAAACAACCCCATGCACCATTCAGTTGTTCCCTGTTGTTTGCTTCTGCATATAGACCTGATTTCTGATCTGATAGTCCCAGTCGCTTTTTTATCTACATTTACATTTTCAATCTGAAAAATATCCTAATTTATACAATGAGAAAGTCCACGATCCTATGGAAAATCTTATTCCTTTTCCTTTATCCTTTTGCTACCAGGAATTACACCTTTGTAACACAGACCGACACACTAAAAGTATGTGTGTATTTTCTTCTGGTTTAATTGGATTTGCTAGTCTGACATGCAGTACATTTGATAATTCCATAAACTAGCTACTGTAACTAAAATCAGACACAGTCACACACACACAAAAAGCTAGAGAGCATTTTAGTCCAAAAGGGATATTTCCCTACTTTAAGGGTGGTCTCCCTTCTCTTTCAAATCCCCTTTAATGACTGTGTGTCTTGGTTAACATCCCTGTTTTTACAGGATTCCCATAGTTTACATTGAGTTGGATAGGTGATGTTTTTATACAAGTTTCATTCTTTCGAGTCAAAGCGGTTTTGTTTTGCCTGGATTTTTACCTATGGCTGATTGAAAGATTGGAAGTTTTGTACTGATTCAAAGAATCACTGTGGTTGGAAAAGACCTTTCAGATCCTCCAGTCCAACCATTACCTACTACTGTCTGCCTAGCTGAGGGGAAGGAGCAGCAGCTCAAGGTGGCTCTACAAAAAGCTCTCAGCAAAGTCTCCACGTCACACTTGTGTCGGAACCCAACACCAACATTTAAAGCTACATTTCAATTTCCTTGTACTTCATGTGGGGCACCCATTTCTACTTAAGTCTGGCTCTATTTCAGGGTCAGATGTGGGAGGTAAAATAATTGGGTAGGAAACCTCAGCCAGGCTGAAAATTTCCTTCTGTAGAAATATGGTAGATGCTTTGCTGCTTTGAGTTCTGGAGGCGTCAGTCACAGTTCTGCTGTCGACCAACCAAAGGGAATGAGTGCAGCCGTCAGGGGCAAGCCTTATGCAATGTGACAGGTGCTAATCTTCCAGGAAATTCATCCTACATCCCACCCATTAAGGGAATTTGATGTAAAAATGGTTTAATGTCTCTTTAAAGGTGTCAGCAAGCATGTGAGGACCACACAGCGTGGGTTCCACTGAAAGTAATGGAGTGAAATTGTCTGCATAATTATTTTAGTTGGATTGAGAATCTGCAGTCCTCTCTTGCTTCAGGAAATAAACCTCTGTTAAAACCATATGGCAGTATTCTCAGAAGAGACCTGATTACAGGGCCACTTGTCTTTCACATCTCCAGGCAGAGCTGGGGAAAGTTGTTATGTTTGTGCATAACTAATCCTTCTTTTTCCTTGCGAGCAGACACCAAAATGTCACTTTGAGCATGTGTGAGGGTGCTGCTGTGTTTGTTTGCCTACACTACACACATAAGCTTGTTTTTCAGTGTACTGAAGCAGCAGTAAATGCTGCTGCCTCTGAGCAAAATTAGACGTGGAAGGAATGTACGGTGGTGCACATACCAAAACTGCTGCACAGAGAAACTCCCATCACAATGAGTTATGCTTAAGCAATGGTGCTTTCAGAAGCTACAGCCAGTGGAAATGATGTTACTTTACTTTATGAGGCCACTTAAATGACAGGTATATGCAAAATAAAATAGAAAGGGAGGGTTTTAATTATGGTGCACCTCATCCTTCTCCCTGGCATGTCATCTCCTGCCATTTTTACAGCTAACTGTGGAGTTATCCCCATCTGATATGATGGGGTCAGCATGGACAGAGACCAATTCCTTGTATTTAGGATACTCCCAGCAGCCATCAGGAGCTGGGTACCCATCCCTGACTGGCAGGGCTCAGAGAGCTGCTCCTTACAGAAGAAGACCCTCAAACAGTTTCCAATGTTGCTTTTTTTGAGAAAGCAGAGAAGGAAACATCCAAACACTAAATATGAAGGTTGTAGTCTAATGTTGGTCCTTTGATGAAGGGGATTTGTTAGTATACAAGAGTGTTTTGTCAAAAGGGGAATAACTTGATTATCAAAACTGGTCAATGCTGGGAACACTGATAGTCAAACTCTTTTTCTTTTGACAAAAGGTGAATAATGCCATGGGCCTAGGGGGAAGCTGGAGACAAGGAAAAAGAGTTAAAAATCAATTTTCTTCCTTTGTCATAGTTCTGAACTCTCGGTAGACTTTTACTGAAAAAAAAACCCCACCTTTCTTTTTTTAAGCTTTTACTTCCTCACAGTTTGTGTTGAAGCTGGAAGAAGTTTTCCATCCCTCTCTTCTGTTGTTGCCTTTTTACTTCATTTAAATTGGTTAAGACACATGAGTTTTACTTGTAAAAAAAAAACAGGGCAACACACCACTAATAGATATCCAATTTCTTCATCATCACCTGCACTGCTTATTTTACTTTTCTTGGACAAAAGGGGAAAAGCACTTTGCATTCTACTTTCCATCTTTCTTTGATGGAATTAAATCAGGGTTGTGCTTAAAGGAAAAGGAAACACTCATATGTATATGCTGTCCTCTGGTGCCATTGGCTTGACTGTGACTTCTCCATGGAAAAAAAAAAAAAAAAGGGCTAAGGTAGACTACACAGCTTGTATCTAAAATTCCATAAATGAAGAATCAAGTTCTGGACTCACAGAGACATAACTCTAACCATTACAGTGGAAGCTACTATATTATTCCTTTAAATGAGTCATATGACATTAAAAACAAAGCAAATAATAAAATTCAGATTTGTACAAGCTGTAAAGACTTCAGGGCCAGGCTGTCTCCCACTGAAGACGGTGGCAAAGTCTCTATTCATGGATCTTGCAGATGGCTTGGGCCCCATACAATCCCATTTTTCCAATTGTAGGTTCATACTTTTTTATCCTGCGAATTAAATGAGGATTTGCCACCCGCAAAATAAAACCCCAAGAAAGAACCTTACTTTAAATAGAACGAGCTATTGAGGCGATATTAATAGCACAGGGATGATGAGTATTTCCAGAATTTAAGTACTTCAGTGTTATTTCTGCCTGTTTTAAGAAAGCAGAATAAAATATCCTTGCCACTCTTGAATTACAGAGATATTGCCACAGGGGCACTGTAGTGGGCATCCAAACTTAACAACTCACCAAAATAATAATGAAATAGTTGCAGATTATTCAAAGCACTTCCTGGTGATTGTCCAGCATGTTCTAATGTCTTTCCAAGCTTGAAGCTTATATATGAATAGGTAGGGCTGTATGTGTGTGCTTATGTACATCTTTGAAAGCTATCAGGTTCACAACTGCCCATTTGAATGACATGATTTAGGCATTTACAGCTTCTGTTTCTTTTATTTTTTTCCTTTTTTTTTTTTCTTTTTTTTCCAGTGTGTTTCACCCAAAATGTAAAGCCCAAGTGGTTTTCTCTTTAGCAGTGAAATAGTGGGGTAGTTACAGGAGGGCCAAAGTAAAGTCTGTAAGCTATAATCTTCTTTCTAGAATGAACTTGGGGGAGGATTCTGCAGCTCAGGGGACTGATGGTAAGATGGAGGTTTCCCTGCCTTCTATGCTACATCCTATTTAGTGACCAGAATAAATGCCCTCTGTGCTCCCTTGGTGTATGGGCAAGAGAGCCTCAAGAATTCAGCAACACAAACCAGGTCCAGTTTGGATCGATCTTCTATGCCGTGCCTTGAGGAGAAGCCCAGCTCACTTCCTCCTAAACTCGGTAGGGGTGGAAGCAGTAGAAGAGGTATCTGTGGTTTCTATGAGATAAGCTCCTGCAACGCTCCGTGCTGCTGGAGTACCAGTGTGGAGATCTTGCCCGTGGCAGCCCCAGCCTTTCCCGGGCTTTCCCCGGGCGTTCCTCGGCGCAGTTTGCCGCGCCGGGAATGGCATCGCCCGCTGTTTGTGTTGGCCACGCTCCAGCTCCAGCTCCGTCTTGCAGGCGCATCCCCCCCCACCCCCCGCCCCAGCATNGATCTCCAGAGGCCACCTGAAATTCTGTTTCTACTTTGTCATATATCCCTGAAAACAACAGAAAATTCAGTTTGCTAAATTAATAATGAAATCTTTTAATACCCACTGTGAGGCACATAAATGACAGTTACTCTGTAGCTAGAGGCATAGGAAACTTTGGTGCAGAGGGGTTAAGACCAGTGTTTCCAAACTCATGTTCCTTGGGGCCTGGCCTACCTAAGCAGGCCCAGCCTGTACTTCTCTGNGATTTGTTACCTTCTTGTAGCCGAACGCAGAGGCAACCAGGGCAGGGGGTGAGATTTATTCTCCAGGACTCTGTTTTCCTATTGTTTTTAAGTTCACGGGAGGCTCCCCGTTACTAAACAAACTTTACAACTGTCGGCAAAAGGGTCAGCCCCCTGCCAGAGCCCTTCAAAAATAGACTACATTCCTTGCAGCCAAATGCAGTCGTGTCGCTCACCTCCCTCCCCTCTCTCCCTCCTGGGGCTTTTGGTACAAGACATAATCCCTGAGCAGGTTAAACACCTGGTTTAGGCACCGAGTTAGAGACCTGTAAAGCCCATAAGGACAGGCTTAGCTTTGGCCAAGGACTTTTATCTCATGCACTTGTAATGCTTTGCTGAGTTTTGGGCATGATGTTATTAAACAGTTGGTCCAGGGTAGAGGCAGTCAGCCTTAGGGCTCAGGGGGTTTAATGTCAGATGAATGTATGTAGAGCTGGAGTTTCTGTAGCAAGGATGGGATTTATGTATATGTAGCTCACAGCAGTGTAGTTTTTATTTTATTTTCCACCAAAGGGAAAAAAAATAATCCACTGGAGATAGCTATGAATGAAGCACATCCAAGAGCAAATAATGCAGATAATGAAGGTGTCTTGTTGTAAAAACACAGGTTATTAGAGTTTCTCACTGCATTGAGGAGTTCCCTACACATAGAAGACATAGGCTGTCCAAAGCATTTGCTTCCAGGCTAAGTGTGTTGTTCTGTTTTGTTTTTCCTGAGAAGTTTTTTGTTTTGATGTATGTCTCTTGTTCTTCAATGCTTACAAATATGGGTGTCAAGAGGATGGGGCCAGACTCTTAAGTGGTGCCAGCAATAGGAAAAGGGGCAACAGACACGAACTGGAACACAGGAAATTCCATCTGAACATGAGGAAAAACTTTCATGTGAGGGTGACAAGAGACTTGGAACAGGGTGCCCAGAGAGGTTGTGGAGTCTCCTTCTCTGGAGACTTTCAGACCCGTCTGGACATGATCCTGGGCAACCTGCTTTAGTGAACCTTCTTTGGCTGGGGAGGTGGGAATAGGTGATCTCCAGAGGCCACCTGAAATTCTGTTTCTACTTTGTCATATATCCCTGAAAACAACAGAAAATTCAGTTTGCTAAATTAATAATGAAATCTTTTAATACCCACTGTGAGGCACATAAATGACAGTTACTCTGTAGCTAGAGGCATAGGAAACTTTGGTGCAGAGGGGTTAAGACCAGTGTTTCCAAACTCATGTTCCTTGGGGCCTGGCCTACCTAAGCAGGCCCAGCCTGTACTTCTCTGAGCCCTTTCATGGAGCTGAGCCCTCTGCAACATCAGGACCTCAGTGAGCATAAGCTGCCTGCCTTGATGTACTCATGGTGAAAATATTGTGTACGTGACTTAGCCAAGCACAATCACTCAGCCCTAGAACAGTAGGGCTAAAAGAAACCTCAGGCGACCTAGTCCATTTCTCCTCAGAGGAAGCATTATATGTACTTAGATCATCACTGACATCTGTCCAAATTCTTAAATCCTTGCCTTCCACTTACTTACCAAGTCTGGCTTTTGTGTTTGTTTTTTTTTTCTTTTATACTTAAAAAGGAGTTTGCTAATATCATACATTAATCTCTTAAATCTCCTCTACCTCAAATGAAGCCAGCTTTTTCTTGCTCTGTTCTCAGCTGACATGGAGATCAATTGATTACCATTTTTGTTAGAAAACATTTCACTCTTATCATGTCCTTTCCTGCTCGTCTCTTTTCTAGACTAAACAAATGTATTCCCTTCAACTTTTCCATGTAGGTCATGCTTTCTAAATCTCTTATCACTCCTGTTGCTCTTCTCTGGATTCTCTCTCATATGTATCTTTAGAGGGTAGTGTCCCAAGCTGGATAAAGCAGTCCAGCTGATGTCTCAATGTCTTTCCACTTCTGACCAGAGTCTAATAGTTACCTTCTACATCTTCTATGCAAGTTAACCATTAATCTTTCCCAGAACTGCATTTACTTTTTTTAAAAAACAAACAAACAGAATCCTATTGTTTGACTCACATCCAACTTGCAACTCTCTGTTACCCCCAGATCATCCTCCATAGTGTTGCTAGCTGATAGTTTTGTTGTTGTGGTGCATTTGAGCATCTGATTTCTTGTCCCAAAGTATAACACAATGCACTTAACTTTTGCTGCATGCCATTTTACTGAAGATATAACAAATATAATTTCTCTAATTTGCTAAGATTTTATTGAATTCTGACACTTTACTTCGAAGTCTGGAGGACTGACTCCTCCCTACAGGATGTCACCTCCAGATTTTATAATTGTGCTTTGTACTGCATCGTCCAGGTTATTAAAATAGTAACTATTAATTGGTTGAAGACAAACCAAATAACTTCCATGTCAGTATTAGTGATGGTACTCAACAGGCAACTCCTATCCATGCATCCCCTATGTCTGTGTTTCAACCTTTAAATGATGCTTTCATTCCCTCAAAGACTTGAAAACAGATGTTAATTCATCCCAGCTTCCACCTGAGACAGAAACTCCCCTGCTGGCCTTGGCAGATAGAGGTGGAACATAACAAGGGGATGAAATCTCATCTCTGGGATTGTTGGCAGGGTCTTCAGGCCAGTGGCTCTTCTCTTATGCCCAGCATTGTAATTTCTGTGCCCTTTAAAGTTGTCCAACTTCATCACTTGGGCATCTTGTGGTTGCTGGTGCAAGTGCCCTAATTGCACAGCAAGTTGAGTACCTTCTGCAGTGTGAACGTTGCCCCAGTAAACCCACTCATTGCCAGCAGCACAAGACTTTTTTTACACACTTGAGTGTATAAATAAGAGCAAAGAACAGCGTTAAGCATAACTTTTACTGGGTGAACCACCAATTCTTTATACCTTTCAGAAGGAAAAGAGGGAGACATCCATCAAACTGTCATTACGAATTTGATGCCGCAAACCTAAGCTCATGGAGCCGCCAGGAATCTGTAAACCTTTGAAAGGATACGCCTGTTTTTGACATTCAAAATAAAAAACCTTTATAGATTTTTGTGGAAAACACTGATGGGCCAGCAGTTGAACGACATTTCTCAACAGTCAGACAGACTCCACACAAACCGAATAGATGTCCAGTTTTAGAAAGACAGGTTAATTGTTTTCTGTTCTATGCCCAGGAACAAGTAATACTTGGCCTGTTTTACTTAATGAGTAGGAAAAGATGTTTGACAGTGGTTGGGTTGTTGTTTTTTTTTCTCTAAAGGCTGCTGCATCCTGGCTTCTGCCTCCATACAGCCTGAGTGTAGGTGCCCTTTATGTAACAATAACTTGATACCACTCAAAATACTTGGCTCTGGGAACAGGGGAGTGGAATGCAGTAAGAACACTTTAGCAGGTCTGCGGGTGAGTAAACTCCAGTAGTTTTGGAAGGAGAGGGCAGGGTTTTCAGCGTACGTCTCTCCCTTACTTGGCGTTGGCAGACAATAAGAATACAGGGATTAGCATAGTAGACTCCGTTTATTACACTTGGGTGGATAAAGCAATTATCTGTCTATCATGGATGTAGTAAATTGTGCAACAGCATTAACATGGGTGGATACATGGATAAATGCTACTCTGCCACAGAGGGTGCTGATACACAAGATAATCCTTCCAGTCAAACTTGTGAAGACTGTTTTCTTTGGGAGTTTATATCGTGTTACCTCTGGTAGTGCAGATTGAAATGGCATCTTTTTTACTTTTGGCCCCATTTTTCAGGTCTCTTTGGCCATCTGAATTTTATTAGTAAGGTTATTTTAGAAATGTCCCACTTTAATCAAGTTTAAACAATCCGCTTAAAACCTGCTGCATGGATATAAACACAGGAGTCTTCTAAAGCAGCAAAACAATCTGTTGAAAGATAGAGTGCAAACATGCACACATTCATCTATTACAGCTTAACTGTTGGTTCTTCCATGCCTGAATTCCCCTTGTAACCGCAGCCTTCGGCCTGCAACACGCTCCTGGTTCTGAGGGTGTAAAACAAAACCAAAAGAGAAAAATGCACCTTATTGATGTCTAGAGAGCAGAGCAGCGTAGCATCAGAGAGCTCTTAGACTAGATTTGAACTAAGTGCCTTCAATCTGGTTTAGTGTCTGTGTTTACATCACCCACCCCCTCACCCCCCTTTTCGTTCTTTTAAAGTAATCAGGTTTCGCAAGCGTTAAGAAAACCATCCTCTCCTGCCAGCTGGAGGGAAGCCAGTTCAAGGAGATGTTCTTTCCTTTCCCCCCCCACCCCCCCAACCCCTTTCTTTTGCTGTGATCTTTACTGCTGGTCGCTGCATCAGGCGGCAGAAGTTGGCGGGATCTTTAGAGGAGGGTTACCTTTGCAGGGGTAAAAACCTTACCTGTCAAAGTTATTGCTGGGTTAGAATGAGGATGGTAGAGTCAGAATGAGGAGCTCTTGAGCTTTTGCAGGACAGCCCTTGATCTCTCTCTTCCCCCCCTTCTGCTAAAAAAAAAGGGGGAGAAGTGGAGGAGCGTAACAGATACCAGCATGCAAAGGGAATTAAGGCAAGGACCAAGACTTGCGTGACAGTCTCTGTTTATACGAGTTGTCTTTAATGTTTCTGAGCAGCCATGCCAGCAATGTTTAGCTGGTTTCCTGGCACACGTGGGTACAGATTCCTTTATGGTCAGGAAGGATGCAGAAAGGTGAAGGCAGAGCATCCTGGCACAGGGGGTCCCACCTGTTTCCAGCCTGGGTGGTTTGTGCTGATGTTCATAAGGGGTGTTGCTTAAGATATGCAGAACAAGCACCCAGATCCAACTCAGAATTCACAAGCTTTTTGGAAACAACGGTAAAAACAAATGAATAAAAATAAACACCCAAACACAACAACACCAAAACTCAAAAACACATACAAAAAAAAACCCAAAACACAAAAAAACCTAACCAAAATTGAAACCAAGCCAACCAACCAAAAAAACCAACCACCCCCCAAAAAAAACCAAAAAACCCCACTGTAACACTGAAATGACTTGAATGGTGGGAGGGAACCAGTCCAAGAACAGTCCCACTTGAGCCCCTTCTTGCTCTGCTTGCCCTTTTTTGCCTTAGCACCATTTCCTTTGTTAAATCCTCTGTTTTTGCTGCTCTAACACCACTTTCCCTGGGCAGGCTTCCTGGGCAGCTCAGCCCCTGCCATGTGTCCCACCTCAGTCTCTTGTCTGCAGGAGGTGCAGCCCAGAGCCCTGCTGCGAGGAGGCATCTTCTGCCTCTCTACAAAGAGAAACTCTGGAAACAAGAGGCTCCTTTGCAGCTGTTGCCTTTCACTGAAAACCCCCAGCGTCTGGGTCTGCCTTTCAGCTGGCTGCTTGCTTTCCACAGACCTCAGCTGAATTTTTAAAAGCATTGATAGTGCTTTATATTCCCAAAGGTTTTTCAATGGTTGAGTTAGAGTCATTCCCATGGGCACAAAGGGACACAGGTTACACACCCATGGGATCATTTCTTCTCACCCTTCCTCCCTGGGACATGCTGGATGCTCTGATTCCATCCTGTGCCGGGCAGGCTGCCTGCAAACTGAGCTGAATCAGCATTTGCTGTTTAGCTCAGTAAGTCATCAGGGAGATGACCATTGACACCAGAGATGGTCCATGGGATTGAACTCTATGATGAGGTTGCAACCTTCTGCTCACCTCAGGTTGAAGCCCCAGCTCTGGGAGGACAGTAGCATAACTGATTCTCCTGGGAGCTGGATCTGGCCCTTTTGGAGCTGTACCAGTAGTCTGCAGACCTTCGGGAGAGCAGGGGTCAGGGAGGAAGAGCTCAGTGGGGTTTTGGCAATGGGCCACGTTAGATCTGTTGTATAGGAGCTGATCCCATCTGCAGCGTATGTTCCTCCAATTTATTTCTACTTTTCTCCTACTCTGCAGTACTTTCAGGCACAAGGCTACTTGCTACGGCTAAAAATATGTCTTTTTAAGAACAAAAAGAGACAGGGTGTTGTTTTCTGCCAACATCTGAGCGACTCAGCACTAAAGGGCAGTCTGTAGAGGTGGGAGAATAAGCTCTCCAGTCCAAACTGGTGCCCTCAGCAATTTAAAAAACAAACATTTTATTTTTTTATCCATTGAGTGAATTAACTGCAGTTACTGCACCTATGTAGCTTCTTGTTTTTTGAACTATAAGAACCTTTCCTATGCACAGCCTATGGCCTAATTATGTAATTATGTCTCTTGGGTGGATTATATTTTTCTTCTCATAATTGTGTCTTTACCCAAGAGACTGGAAGGGTTCCAAGTGAAAGCCCTTTCCTGGGTAAAAATTGTTTGGCTCTTTTGTGTTTTGGGTTGTTTGTTTTTTTGTGAACTTTGGATTGGGTGTATTCAGTAACACTGGGTGAACAGAAGCCGGCCCAGGGATGACACTTAGCACAAGACAAGGGACACAAAAGGAACCCTTGTGACTTGCTTCAGAGATTTTTTTTTCCTTACAAAGGGCAGATCTGCATTTTCTGGAATTTCTCTGATTTATAAGGTCTCAAATTTTTACCTCCAGTGTGTAGATTGACACTGCTTTGGAGTGACATCTTGCTGCAGTGATGTATTGTCTGAAATTTGTAACAGAACAATTAATATCTTTGCTGCAGGCTGAATGCTCAGCATTATTCAGTCCCTGCTCAACAGCTGCTAACAAGACTTAGACTCAGGTCTCAGCTTTTTTACTATGGCATAAATGTGACTCCCTTGACTTCAGCTTTACAAGCCTGTACCTGAATTTGCAGTCAAGTTTCAGTGTCAGTATCTCCAAGTTACATCTGAGCCATAGGACCAAATGGGATGAAATGTAAGGAAGAGAAGTTACGGAGGATTTGTGATGAAATTCAGAGGAGATGTAACCTGGTGTGAAAATGTCTTCTACAATGTGTACAGAGAAGTATGTCACTGGTGTGCTAGTGTTAAAAGACACATAATCAGGGTGCTTGTCTCAAAAACATACAATGATAGTAGGGTAAATATTCCCATTCTATACCTTTTTAAAGCATTTGACCTTTAGAGAACAGTGGAAATAATAAAAACTTCTTGATTATTGGTTTGTTGGGCTCTGATGTGCTTCTCTTGAAGTCAGGTAAAGCTTGGGATGTATAGGATATAAATTCATAGCTTGTAAACTAGGTGATTCTTCTTTCTGCCACTCCTTACCCTGAAGGAAAGTCGCTCTTCCATTAATTTTATTTTTTTTTTGTGTGTTGGTTTTTTCAATCTCAGGACTCAACCCAGAGCCATAGAAAGCCTCAGTGACTAGCCCCGAAATTCAGAGAATTTCTATTTTGTTTGCCTTTACCATCTGGAGTCACTCCATGGAGTCACTACAAATTTCACTAGCTGATGCTGGATGTACTTACAATACATAATAAAACCCAAGGTGGTATTTCATGTTGGATCATCACCTTCCATTCATTCTACTTGGGATGGCCAGTTAATATGTCTGCAATGGGTAAGAGCCCAGGTTCTTACTTTTGTGACCTTTCTGCCTTCCCTGGGCTCTTTACAAACACCTGACTCCCATGATAGTTGTTGTTGAGGCAAAAGGAAAAAAAAAAGATAGAACTGGGTGATGACTGAAAGTAGCTAACCCACTTGAGAGTGATAAAAGCATCTGTTGAAAATCTGGCAACCAGATCTCCTTGGTACCAGAAAAAAAACAACACATACACACACACACACAAAAAAATAGTGATGGGTGGTGCACACAGTACAAAGAAAGGGAGTCCCTGAGTGTCAGCATCTGGTGAGGCCACGTGTAGCCTAATCTGATTAGTTTTCAGTTCCACACCCACAAGCTGAAAGATAAAAACGCACACCCCTCCTCCCCGAGAAGGTAAAAATCTTCAAGCATCAACACCACATTTACATTCTGCAAGTCAGCCTCTTCCACGGCCCGATTTACATCTTGACTCCTCCAGCAGGGCAGTGGAAGTTCAGCGTTGAGAGGCGAGCTCACGTCCCTTTCCAGTTACCACATCCAGCAGGCTCAAGATTGCCTTGCTTTGATCTGGGACACATTCCTTCGTTTAGTTGAAACTGAAGCGATTAAGCAGGAGATGAAGCTTCCTCACATCTTCTGCCATGCCTGGGATGTGATCATTGAGCATTAGCTTCGAAGGGCCATTTTAACTTGTTTTGAGGCCGTCCTGGACTGGCAAGCTGAAGCAGCAGTGCAGGCACAGTCTGACTGGATGCAGTTTGCCCTGAACTTACTGCACTCTCTCAGTGCTGTTTTCTGGTTTGGTTCATGTAAAATGGCCAAAATTGGTACTGGGGTGGATTAATGGCAGTTCTCTTCTCCAGAAACTAATACTCAGGTTGGTGTTTCACTTGGAATAGCTGAGAGAGACTAGGACATTGCTTGTGATTTTGACAAGAATAATGGATTTTGTAATACGTAACATGTTTTGTGCTATGACAACAGACAGAACAGCTTGTATAGCTTTTGTCTATTAACTCCCAGTTTTTCCTGAGTCTTTCCCACCTACTTGCCTGTGACCTGATCTGGTCCACTGGCTGCTGGGTCCCATCCTTAGGCAGTAACTTATGGGACAACCTCAGTCTTTTTGCCTGCATTTCATATCCAAGACTACCTGGGTCTATAACCAGTTTGTCCTGCTCCAAGGCTAATCCATACCACAAAATCATCTTTTTAACAGAGCAGACAGAACAAAATGTCATGTTGCAGGCACTGGGACAGCTGCAATATTATTTTATTCTATTCCTTATTTAGCTTTTCTCTCTCTTTTTAATGTACTCACTGCTGCTGCAGATCACAGATTCTCCCTGAGCTATCCACACTTGCTACCCTGATCTTTTTTCCTGAAATAGAATTACCCCTCATGACTGTGACCAGGAATATAGCTTTCCTTAACATACTCCCCTGGGACCAGGAATTTCTCTGTCAACAGAGACATAGATCAATGAGAGATGAAAAGCAGCTTGTGGAATGAGTTTTAAACATGTATCACATATTTCACTGCTGCTGCTTATGCACTACTCAGAAGGGCTTTTTAAAGTGTTTTCAGCCTATACCTCATGGCTCCTCTGTACTTAATAGGGTTTTGTGGGGTGGGTTTGTTTGGGTTTTTTTGTTGTTTTTTTTTTTGGCTTTTGTTGTTGTTGTGGTGTTTTGGTTTTTGGGGTTTTGTTTTGTTTTCTTTCTGCACAGGAATAATGGAAAGAAATTTATTTAAGTTGCCTACACTTGTCTTTGTGAGCACCTTCTAAATATGAAGGATTTGTTGAGTTTCCTGCTTACTTTTCATGGGAGCACGTCTTAGCTTTTATCAAAGCATTGTAACCCATAATGTGTGAAGCTGTGATGTAATTTCATCTCACTGGGACATTTCAGTGGGGGAGTGTGGCTCCTGTGGATCTCTTTGTCACAACATGACTCCGTGTTGCAACCCTAAATTTTAAATGTCCAGAAGGAGAAGTCAAGTCTGCCTTTGGCCCCTTGCTGGTTTCTGGGGACTTGCAGTTCCATTGATGCCTGGGGTCTTCCAGATGTGCATATAACTCTCTTTTCCCTTTTTTTTTCCTTTTTTTTTTTTTTTTTTTTTT
>VYZU01079407.1:60018-120655 GCA_013401355.1 Ceyx cyanopectus
TTTTTTTTTTTTTTTTTTTTGGATGGGGGGAGGTGGAAACACCGAAACCCACACATCTTTACATCATTTCAATTCAAACAGATGTAGGAATTTTTCAGATTATTTCTCCCCCCTCCATTTTTTTTCTTATTTTTCTCCCAGTCTTTACTGAAGTGCACTGATGTCCTGCTGAATTCTGCCTTTCTCTGATAGACCTAGTTCATTATGATAATAATACACATAATTAAATACAAATTCTTTTCTAAAAAAGCTAGGCATGGGCAAATAGAGCGTGATGAAAACAAACCTGGGTTTTATCAGGCACAGGCTGCTACAGGAGAGGTGACATCGAGTTATCTGATGACAGTTAAAAAAGCCTGTGCAGCAGTTCATTAGGGATTCATTAGCAAAAAGGGAACTGTATGAGCATAGCACAGGACTTTTCTGCAAAACTTCAAAATAAAGTTCTCTTTGAGTGTGGAGACCTCTGGCGTGTTAGGCCAGAGATAGGCTAATCGTGTCTGTCTTGTTTTGAGCTTTCTTGAATTTGCCAAAATGCATTAGGAATGGGTAGAAAAGAGGAGGGGAAAGAGATGCCTCTAAAAAGACAGAGTGGAAAATATGAGTAGCAAAGGGAAAAACATATACATAAAAATTGTGGAGGAAAATACGATGGAGAAGGAGAGATCCCAAGGGAACACTGACCACACGTGCATGTGAAAGTCGTTTCTTTGGGTTTAGCAGCACCCAGCTTGTACAACTTGTAATTTAAATAGATTGAAAAGATAATGCTAAAGGTTAGATGCTATCCTGTTAATTAAGAGTTGTTTACAAGCCCACCAAAAATCGTTCCCCGTTTAAAGTGATCTGTATCTCCTGAAGAGAGGAGTAGCCCTAACTCATGTCAGCTCTACACAGAGCAGCACCTTCTCCTTAAGGAGAAAGTTCCCACCTACCCCGTGCTTTTAGACTGAGTCATCCAGGGGAAGAAAAATCATAGTTCAAAGTATAAAATAATGGGTCAACTAATATTTTTTTTTTTTAATTGCTAGAGAAATTTCTCCAGAAATTCCATCCAGTTTCTTCTCATCTCCCAACCTGAATTCCTCACTTCTCTATCTGAAATGGTGATTTCTGTGAATCTAGTTTGGATTTAGCTGTATAGGACTGACATAATTTTGCCTATATGTCTCATAGGCAATGTTGTGACAGATAATGTGAACTTCAGTTCATCCTTCAGTACTGTGATAAGAGGTATCACTAAAAGGCATTTTTTTAGGAGTGGTAGACTAGTAGTTCAATCTCAAGATTTGGTGGCCTCATTTATGCTTTTAAAATAAATTAACCAGTTCCAGAATTGGTTCCCTAGCCCTAAGACCAGGGGGGCAGCCTGCCTATGTCTGCAAAGCTGAATTGTCTTCTCCTTCAGACAGAGGCCTATGTTCACATTGCTGAGGGACAATGTGGATTATCTCAAGCCACTGGGAATTATCTGGAAGGGTTCAAGATGAAACCCTACCAGGGATCCTTCTTATTGCTAAAAGCATAAAAATACCCTACCCAGTTACTGCTTGTGCCTGTGCCCTTGTACTGCTCACAGGGATGGAGGCAGATGTGGTTCTGGGCTGCAGTCAGAGGAGCTGGGCCTCTGTTTCAGCTCTGCCACAGGCTTTTTGTGTGACCTTGGTTGGTAACTTAGGATAAGATTCATTCCATTTAACGTTGACTAATGGTGAGGATGTCTAATTAAACCAGTCATGTGTTCTCCCTCTCTGATCAGAGAAGGAAGAGAAAAGCAAATTCAGAAGGTGAATCATCCTGTTTTAAGACTGGTGTCAGAGACAAATGAGATGAATTGCCCCTGGAAGTAGCTATTTCTTTCCATTAACTGAGGAGGAAGTCTACATTAGAAGAGTTTAGACTAGAAGCCTGATTTATGGATGGCTGAAGTTAAGTAAAATTAGTCCTGACCTTAATCTCTATGCATGCCTGTTCCTCCATATGCTGAATGATAGAAATAACACCTTCTGCTCCTCACATTCAAAGGCGCCTTTGGACGAGGAGCATCTTGCAGCTACTTCAGAAAGAAACTAAACCTAGGAGCAAAAATGTAACAACTAGAGAAGGAAATATTTTTGAAACATCTGAATGACAATATGAGCAGCACTACTTGGGGCATCCTGCTGCTTTTGCCATTTTCCCCCTTGTCATTTTCAATCACCCAGCACCCATAGATGAGTGTTCCCAGTGTGGCCGTGCAGCACCAGGACAGTTAACCAGGTTTGAAGGAAAGAAGTAGGATCACTGAGGAAGGATGACCATGCAAGGAAGTGTAGGACCCAGTCTTGGCCAGCAGATTTGAAGGTTTTCTCTGTGATACTGCTCTTCCCACATCAGTGACTGGTTTTTGTTTTGTTTTGTTTTGTTTTAAATCTCCCAGGAGAATGAAAGCTAATGACTAACTGTGACAGTTAAAGAAAAAAATAATAAAAAAATAAAGGAAAAGCTTGCATTTTCCTAGCAAAAATCCACAACATATAAACCAGACATGGAGAAGTTGCCCCACTTGATAACTTGTACTTAAATACGAGGTTTGCTTTTGGAAAAGAAAGTTTGCCCCTTTAACTGCCTAGCATAGTTAAAGCAGAAAAAAAAAGAAAAGAAAAAAGACCTTGTGTGGGTGTCTTCATAAGTGCTTATTTTAATCCAAATTGCCACATACTACACATCTGTATGGGCACAGTTGTGCTCAGTAAGACTTTCACCAGCACAACTATGTCCAAAACCCAAATCACCCCACCAATATCACCGTGTTACTGGGGATAGAGATACTTGTAAGTCCATTAAACCCAGTAACAGGTCCTTAGAGTCCATTTGGGTTTGGTTTTTTTTTTATTATTTTGGGTGTGTTAAATTACTAAGTCTTGTTATTAACGCTTTTATTTTATGATTTGCTGTTTCCAGGGCACAGACAGAAGCTTGATGACTCTAAACCTAGTTTGTTCTCTGAACGCCTCAGTGATTTAGGGCGCATTCCTCATCCCAGTATGAGAGTAGGGGTCCCGACCCAGAGCCCACGGCCCTCTCTGAACTCTGCACCAAGTCCTTTTAATCCACAAGGACAGAGTCAGATTACAGGTAAGAGACAGAACCATAGGTTTAACTTGCACAGGCAATGGTAGTAATTGCTGATGGATATTTGTGTCTCAACTGCAGTAAACGAGGCTGTTACAGAGTGAGAGATGTGTTCCAAGCAAAGCTAGGTGGGATGTGGATTTACCTATAGAGTTTGAAGCTGAAAATGTTTTTGGTTTCCACTTTGTTTGGGTTTATTGCTATTTTTTTTTTCAAATATCTTTTTTTACCATAAATCAAAAATAATCCCAAATAGTTGATTGGTATCAATTGAGTAGGCATTTGGTGAAATTCAAACTGCCACATTGCTCTGCCCTCTCCTTCATATGTGCAGTAGTACGTACTAGCCCATAATAAAATGAAAATTGGTATTCAGCCTTTTTAGATTGCACTTGTTGAGGGACGCAGACAGCATTTAATGGTCTTTCTATCATAATAATAATAATAATAATAATAATAATAATAATACAATCCTCATGTGGCGGTTTCCTTCTCTCACCAGTGCTGAGCACCGCTACAATAAACAAACTGGGTTTTGGAGAAATCTCCAAAGGTTGCTTTTGTGGGTTGTAGGCAACGTTTATGATTGCATGCTGAGAGACAGATTTCATTGTGCTGAGAGAAATCATAAAGTACCATGTGTCAGAGATTATAAAGCTGAAATAAGATGTTTAACTGCAGCTGTGCCAGAAGTTTGCAACGAAACTGTGAAGCCTACAAAATAAACTGATTTTATATTTAATAATTTTTTTTTCTAAATTCAGAATCAGATAAATTTTTCAAAAGAGTTTCAAAACAACCTCTAAGCTAATTTTGGCTATTTCTACACTCAAAATCTGTGCTGAGATGTTAATGTCTATCCAGGATGTGAAGAGGTGTTGCCCCATCCCAATTCACTTGCTAGCACTGTTGACGAACTTCACCTAGATGCCAGTCTGTCAACAAAACTTTTGTCTAGGTTTACTAGACTGATGTAAAACTCAGTTTTGCTGCTATAGTTGCATCTACACCAGGAGTCCTTTGCCAATATTCTATACCACTATTCCTTTACTGGTAAAGCACTCCTAGTATAGACATAGTCTTTGAGTCAACCTAGGAAGATTTCTGGTTTCATGTTTCAAGTGGTTTTGACATGATACCAGCTGAAACTTAGTGGTTTTAACAAAGTGTTGTGGCTTTCTTCTTCTTTCTTTTTCTTCTTCATTTTTTTTTTTTTTAGTTCAACTGGTTTATTAATTTGCTCTAAGAGAAGTGGGTTAATTTGAACCCAAAGCGCTCAGAGAATTGAAATGAAAAGATTGTTCCCATGAGCTGTGGCAAAGTTCTCCTGGATCTAGAAGTTTAGCTTTAATGAATGTAAAATGTTTATAATATATTGAATATGTCGATAGTACCCGTTACTTGGTACCTGCTGCCCACCAGCTTCCTAGAGCAGGTATTTTGGCTGAGTTTAGTGTTGTGCTCATTGGACAGATGAAGTCAGGGCTCTTGTGCATATCATTTTGTGGGTAAGAACTGCCAGACTAAAGCCCAATATTTTTTCTAACCTACTGTCTTCTGTCTGGCAGCGTTTGGGGACATAGTTGCTGAGAAAGCCGAGGGAAAATCTGGGGCTATAATCAGCTTTTATTCTTCTTCCTTGTGCCTCCATAGTTTACCTATTGTGCAACATTATATCTAGGAACGAAGGAGGGTGAAATTCTTCCCGACCCCATCTGGTGATCAGCTTATGCCCTGAAGCACGAGAACTGAGATCCCCTTGTAATTTTCTTCCTCGCTAAGTGTAACCTCATATGCTGCTCTCATTCACATAAATGCCTCCTGTAGAAAGCGTTCTGCTGGGTTTGATTAATAGAGTACTTCTCTGCCTCGTTATGAATCAGCAGCAGCATTTACAGATCCGGGAGGTGAAAACTTCAGATGAGCTTTAAATAAGCCTGACTGGAAACAAAGCTGTGTGGCATTTTGCTGTCTCCTCTGCAAATGTAAGAGTTAGCAATTCAAAGTGCCAGCTGAGGCTTAGTCGGGAAGGGGAAGGTGCAGAGCTGCTGGGGCAGAGGGAAGTGAGCTGAATTGAGGAAGGCAGGCTGACTTTCCCATCTATTGTGGATTATGTGCTTTTCTTGCCAGATAAACTCACTGTTGTGGGATACTTTAGAATCCCAAATTGCTCGTTATTTCCCCCAAAACAGTGAGGACTTGGCTGCCTATTGAAGTTTGCAGTGAGTGGTCTGATACAGTATTTGCCATATTAGTCCCTACCTTTGTCTCCTTCTCAGTTCAGAAGTTACCCATCAAAGGCTACTTCTTAGCTTTCTCATAGCCCCCCTATTTAATTAGGCAATTACTGTGAGCGTGTTACACGAGTGTGAGCACTCATGAATTGTGCTGGCTGCCCCACAAGGCTTTTTGGTTCTCTTCAGGTTGTCAACTGAGTAATCTGTAAAGCTCTATGTGCTTTGATGTTCCACCAAAGTGCTGGGATGCTTTTTTTGTCCAGTCCCTCTGAATTCTTCTGGGATGAATGGATGCTTGTTGCCACACAAATTGTGCCAACAAGAGGCAAAGTTGATGTCACAGGTGAGACACCACTTTGATCAGGTGTTAGGTGACCATAGGAAATTGCTAAATATCTACGTGTTTGGTGAGTAGGGAGAGAGTTGTTTGGGCTGTGCATCTCCACTGGTGTTTCCTTGTTGTGGTGTGATATTCAGTGGGAATTACCCACCAGCTTCTTAGCATGGTTACTGGGAGGGTATGGCTTGGGTATGTATGAAAAGGAGAATAGACCTTTGTCAGAAAAACAAGGATTCTTTATTACCTATATTGGAATTTACCAAGCATTTATTCAGAAATACCCTTGTTTCTTAATCTTTTTACCTAGTAATTTTGGGAAAATAATTAATTCCTAATAACTTTAACAGTAAATACCAGTTTCCTATGACAAAAGCCATATTACTGCAAGTTTAGCACATAAACTGTTTTTGTTTCTTTCCACTTGAGGTCTTGCATAGCTATTCCATGATTAAATAGCAAGAATATTTAAAGCCTGGCTGGCCCACACCTGAGTCTGAAAGAACTCAGCACTTTGGGGTTCCCTCTTGCATTTCTTTTCTCTCTCTAGAAGTTGTGTTTATTTTCCTAGAGTATCAGAGTACAGGTTTTAGAAATCACTGCACAATCCTAAACGTACCACAGGAGCAGGCTGTGGCACTGCAAGGCACAGACTTGCCCTTATTCAACATGGCATTTTAACTAGGATCCTGCAAAAGCAACATTGAAGGGTCATTAAAAAACAAATCGTCCAATAAGCAGAAGCCTTTGCTGAGGCAACGCAGATTCAATTTGAACCCTGCTCGCTGCCCGTAAATCAGGAATCCTGTCTGTTCACATTTGGATACTGGTATATTTGCTTTTTCATTTTCCCCCCCTCCCCTCTTTCCCTAACGGCGCTCGCTGGCGGATCCGGTTACATTCCTGTTCAGACACTGAGCAGTGGCATCGCTGTTCCAGCGTGGAGCGAGGAAAGCTCTTGTTGCTCTAAAAGGCAACCGGTGAGAATTAGCTTCTGTTGGCCAGGAAAAGCCACGGGCGTAATGGCAGGAATGTGGTCAGCTGCAGGGACTGTGAAGTGGGAGTTAAGTGAGGTTTCATGCTCCATCACCGCTGTGGCACCGTCTGATCTATAGGCAACCTGTGACTTTCATCACTGAAATAACAGCACTCAAAAGCAGGTCCTGTGAAATCTTCTTTTTTTTTTTTTCTTTTCCTTTTCCTCTTCCCCTCTTCATTCATTTCAGGGATGTTATGCTTTCATTTCTCATCATTCTTAGGGTTGTAAAGAGCAGATTGAAAAGCTTCAGAGCTGGCTTACCTGGAAATTAGTGAGTGGACCCATCTCCACTGGCAGGCAGGCACTGGTTTCAGGGACAGTGTAAACTGAGTATGGTGGGAAGACCATGGAGAAAAACACCTTCAACTCCTAGGTGGAGGAGGAGGATGATACCAGTTGGGCCTTCTTTAATTTCCCCATTCAGCAATTGCAGGCACTGGTCTGCCCACTGCCCTTTTGCAGAGTTGGGAGAAGGCAGAACGCCGTGCTCATCACAGCATTGACCTGGGCTCTGGATATGCAAAGCTGTGCAGCAACTGCCTCAAAGACCAGTGTCAGTTCTCCAAGACCATCAGCTGCAGGACAGGTTTGAAACAGGAATTGTGTAGTTGTTGTTAGTTTAATGCTATGCAGGTGCCCTGCCAGGGGTTGTCTGTGTTTTATATGAGACCAGCAGCACTCCAAAGCACACACCAGTTTGTAGCTGGTGGACATCAATCTGAGAGAGCATCAAATACAGTACATGGATGCCTGGAACAGGTAATTTAGAAATAGACTTGAACAGATGAATTACACCTTCAGCTCACTGCAAGGTGGAATAACAGCTACAAGATGCAGCAGATGAGGTGGTGGAGTTGGGATTTCTGCTGCCATGAACACAAGGGTGGCTGCAGTCTGCTGTATTTTATGCAAATCAATTGCATCCTTCAGGCAACTGGCGAGTTGCCATTGGTATAGCTTGTGTCCCTCCTATTAAAGTATTCTTTTAACTTTATTCCTCCTCCCCCCCCACAATCTGGTTGCCCCACTGGCATGACTTGTTCAGTTTATTTTTTTTTTTTTCTTTTAGAAATGTGACTCTTGGAGGGGGTGGGAGGAGAAATAGTTTTAGAGGTTCTTCAGGCCAAAATCTGGTCTCAATTATGCTTCTGTACATTGGGGTGTAACTCCATTGGATTTGACTTCATTGATTCAACTGGGCAATCCAGATCAAGCCCTGGGCTTTTAAAGCTGCCTACGAAATAGTCAAAGAAGGAGGTTGCATTTTTTTGTTGTTGTTGTTTGGCTGGGGGGTGTGGTGTTAAAACAATAGTTGGGTTACTCATGCAGAAAGTCATCTTGGCTTTGTTAAGATCAGAAGTGAGGATCTTTGTTTTAAGTGTTTACCAAATATAGCTTCAGACAGCTTGTTTTTTACTATCAGCAGCAGCATAATACCCACCATCCAGTGCTAGAGCTGGGTTTAAATGAGGGTGGCTTTGCAAAGCATGTGCCCATGTGAAGTTGGGGGGTTACAGAGGGTACTCCGAGGAGCTGCAAGCCTGTAATCATGCTCTGATGATATAACCCAGCTTGAGAAATAGGAAACTTTCTTTTTTCCCTATAGTAAATCTGTGTGCTTCATATCCCATCTCAAAGCAGTGGATAAACTTGTTCTTTGAAGCTACTCATGGGCTTTTTCTTCTCTCTGTTGACACTTCAGAACATTTCCATTTAAAGAAGAGAAGTCTCATTGCTGGAGAGCCAATGTCATCTGTAGGAGAGATGATCACTGTTTTTTTTCCATTTTTTCTTTTTTTTTCAGTACTGTCCAATGCATCCAATCTTAGACTGATTTTCAAACCAGCTAGTTGTCCCATCAAGCATCAGCATCTGTTGCTGACTGATGGCAGCCAATGACAGATCACAAGGTTGAAGAACCGTGTCTGTTTCCATTTCAAATATAAATGCGTCAGTAAAACCACCCCACAAAATAATTCTCAATACTCAGTATTCCCTGCTGAATGCAGAGAGGTTTACCTGGCAGTGCAAACAGGAGGGAGCTCTTTGTGCTTTAGTTTAGACCTCGCCCTGCTGACTTGTTTCAGCTGAGCTGTGCCTGGGCTTTCTTAGCATACACACGATGTGCCCTGTTGTGAACAAATCTGCTGAAAGCCACACTTTTCTTCACACCCACACAGGCATAACAGAAATGTTTACAAAAGGAGGACTGCTCTTAGTAATCACTCCAAAATTTTCAAGTGCAAATGCCAACTCAGAGTGGCTGCTGCCTCCTTTGCTGTTGTTGAATGCTCTGCTAGCCCTGCCCCATGGTTGCCTTCTGGGAAGATGGGGGGTTTTTGCCTGAGCTATCTGCTGTAATTTTGTGTTAGTATTTTGCCTTGTTTTGGAGGGATTCCTTTAGGGAGGAATCCACATTTGCTCTGCCTCAATACTCATCTGTTCCAGGTTTTTTTTTTAATCCTGCACAGCACAGGACCCAGCAGACATGCACAAGCCCACCAGCCAGAGTGAACAGGGAAGCTGGTTTGTGGTATAGGAGGCCAAGGAAGACCTCTCACAAATCTGCTGGTACATGCTAAGTAGTCACTCCCACCCTTCTGTGCTCAAGCAAGGAGAAGATGACCTTCCTAAGGACGTTGTTGTGTTTTGTTCAGAAGCATTTACATGGATCTGCCCTGGAAGTGCTGTTCTGGCAGCTGGCACTTCCCCATGGTGCCTTCAGCACTATCCTTCCCCCTGAGAGGATTGGTTTGGTTGTGTTTGAGACCAGAAGAGATGGGCTGGTTGGGCCTCAGTGGCCAAAGTCATCAGTGGGATGACTCCAGCAGCACTGTGAGGAGCATCTGCTAATGAGACCAAAGGGTGCCACGTGAGACCCAGCTGCATGTGCACCTTCAAGGGCTAGACTAGGCAGCATTGGACTCTGCCTTGTGATATTTTACTCTGGGGATTGGGCAATGCCACTGAGCAGAGACATTTACCCTGGGGCTAGCAGATTGTCTAGGACATTGTACTGCTTTCTGCTCTCATGTCCATGCAAACCGTGGCTGCTGTCAGTCAGCAGATGCAGATTTTAGCACATTTACTCTAGGATCTGGTGAAACTTGTATCTTCACTTTCTGGTTTCCTAACGAACCAAAGATAACCCTTTAAGCCAGTAATCCCCAGGGCAAGATTCCCACCCTGCCTTGACTGTGACCTCAGCCATGCCTCTGTGTGGAGAAATGGCATTAACCCTGTAGCCGGAGGTATTGTGACCTTCTCCTCAGTCACTGAGATCTGATGCATCATCTGGTGTTCTATTTGATTGAGTATTTTCCTTTTTATTATTTCCTATGACCTGAGAAGAAAAGTTCTCATTTATCTGGATCCAAGTTGCTTGCACTCTAGTTTCAGAGGGGCTGAAGTTTGCACCTGAATATTGGGGTTGAAAGCTTCCAGGTGAGATAAGCACCTTATTTTGTGAGCGAGGTACTCAGAGATTGCCTTCACCTTAAAGAAATTACCATCTAAGCATGCAGCATGTCACTATTGTCCTTAAATTTATCTTGAAATTGCAACCAATGGAGACTGGTTGAGTTACCCAAGTCCAACAGGAGGTCTGCTTCAGGGCCATAAGCAGTTAAGTCACAGCAGACTGTCTTCATTAACAGCTCATCCTCTTTTTTCTCTTTCTCTAAAATACTTTGCAGTTTAAAATCTCACAGTATTGGGACTCACAGAGATCTGAAATCACACATATATATATATATATACACACATATATACATATGAAAAAGAAATGTGGTATTGTGGCTCTGGAGTGGAAAAAGATCTAGAAGATGCATTTAGATTGAAGCCAGAGAATATATGGTATGTTTTGGGGTCATCTTATAATCTATCCAGACCCATATTCTGCCTCTGAGAGCACAGTATGAGGTACTGTTTTAAAAGAGCACTTTTTGCCATTCATCTTCACATGCGCACAGGCATTCACGGTTGCTGGATGAAGGATCTTAGTGTAAAATCAAGTCTAGTGTGAGTGTTCAAAGTGGTGAGAGTGCTAGAGATGCTCAAGATCTTCTTCTGCCATGGGGACTGGAAGTGGCATGAACTTTTAGAAGGCTGCTTTCCTGAGGTTGTTACCATCTTAGACCAAAATCCTGTAAAAACATCCTCTACCGTGATGATTTTTTTTTTTTTCCAGCCTTTACCTACTATGTAATTTCCTTCCAGCATTTGATCTGACCTAAAACTGAAACTTTAAGGGACTCTGGTTTAGATTCGGAAGCAGAGATTGAAACGCTATTGGAGTTTGAAGGAGCTTGGATTTGAGATTGTGCTCCTGACACATCATTAATTTTAAGATTGTTTTCCCAGCAAGCCTAGGCTTTCCGTTCCCAGTTGAAGATCATTTACCATTGACTGCACGGTGAATTATGGTAGTGGAATGAGGCAGAGAAATATGTCGATATCAGATAGAACAACGAGCAGTCAGTCAGATTTGAACCTGCGCCAATCCATACAACCCCAGCCTTGAAATTGTTAAACAAAGAAGTTCATTACATTTAATGATCAAGTGTCTTTCAGATTTCTGAGGAGTTTATGTTAACCATTTATATTGCTCAGCTCTAATATAAATGGCAAACTCCAGGAAAATCCTCTTAAAATTAAATTGGAATGTTGGGGGGGGGGGTTTATGTATCTATATAGTTATTTTGCTTCAAGGAAGTATCTGGTTTCCAGACATCTCTTCAAACAAATCATGTCTGAACAGAAAAAATAAACAAGGAATAGCTGAAACTACAAGGTTTTGCTGTGCAGAAGAGCAGGGAAAGGAGGTTAAAAAAAAAAAAGAGAGAGAAAAGTAGAATTTCCTGAAAAAGTGCTTTTGCTTATGCCACGTGGCTATCACATTACTGTCTACAAAGGAGAGCCTTAGCACAGTGCTCTGATATAGCAGGTTCTCCAAACTGAGTGGACCTGATGTGCTTTACTAAAAATATTGAGGATTTGGAGGGATGCATTACAATTTATTTGAGGCAGTTCAGAGGGAGTTTTCTGTTTATCATGCAGTGCCCAAAACAAACTTTGAGGTTGAAAGTGCTTTGTTTTTATTGATGTAAAGAAATTTAAAAAAGAATAGTTTATGAGGCATTCAGTGGTATCTTTATCACCAGACATTAACTGAGAGCAAATGGTTTATAAATCCAAATCCCAGTGAGTAAAACCAGGTCTCCCGCTCTCACTTACTGCAATCCACCAGTGCTTTGGCAAAAAATAAACTGTATTTATCCCTAAAATCATTTCATCTATAGGGAGCTGTAGAAAATATATCAAAGGCATCATTAGCCTCCAGTACTTATCCCAAACCATTTGGTTTCATATTGTAGTAAGTGAGGTGACTGCAGGTACTTGGACCAGCATCCAGAAGTGACATTTTTTGGCAGTTGCTGATAAGATTAATGATATTTTCCTTCTTGGATTGTATTTTCAGCACTGAAAATACCACTGTGTAATGTTTGAACCAGATAACAACTTGACAGGTGTGCCAAGTGCTGACTGCAGAGTCTTCCCATCTCTGAAGTCCACTTCCTAAACTCAGACTTGGGTCTTGTACTTGCTGTCTGCTTATCTGTCTGAATCCTCGAGGGCTGGCGAGTCTTGGTGTAACCTGTTAGACTTGGATGAGAGACACCAGGAATTTACAGCACAGCTGCTGGATCTTTTCAAACTCTGCTCACTGCTCCATTCATTTCTCCAAAAAACTGTTAGCGGGAAGGAGAAGCACAGAAGGGGGTGGAGTCCTAGAGAAGCAGGTTGTGATTCATAACATTCTCATTCCGTCTAGCACTGATGTGTGTAATCTCAGTAATCCCACCTCTTTCAATTAGGCTGATGCTGCCCTAAAATTTTTCTTCCTTTGTAAAAAGTGTTCTCTTTTTTTTGTCCTTTTTTTTTCCTTAGACCCCAGGCAGGCGCAGTCATCCCCGCCATGGTCCTATGACCAGTCTTACCCATCCTACTTGAGCCAGATGACTTCTCCATCCATTCACTCCACAACTCCCCTGTCCTCCACTCGAGGCACGGGACTTCCAGCCATTACCGATGTGCCCAGACGCCTCTCAGGTAAAGACCATGTTTTGCCTAAAACAATTGTGCAGATAGGGACAGGACTGGCAGCGGCTGCCCCCGTGGCCTCAGACAAACCTCAATAACAAGAGCAAAGCTCAGTTGGTGATAATGGGGTTACTGCATGGTGGGCAGGTGGCAAAAGTCCCTTTTTTTCCCAAAGTGGAAAAGCTGCTGTGTTGCTCTGAGCATGAATCATTTGAATGTCTGTAGGTCCATTTCAGATCAGATTATTTTTAAATTGTGAACCTGATGCTATGAACAAATTCTCTCTTCTCTTTTTTTTTTTTTTTCTTCCCCTCCAAGAGGGTGTGTACTTGCAATTTTTAAAGTAATTGTGATATTCTCTATTTTTTGGTGCTTTACTTTTTTTGGTGAATGTGATGTTAGGCATCCTGACACACAGACGCCTTTATTTCTTCAATAGTTAAGGTTAAGGTTCATTCTCCAGCATTTCAATCCAGTAGCTCAAGAAAGCCTGTTTCCTTAGTTAATGTGTACTTAAGATGCCTATCAGAAACTAGCTGAGTCACTTTAGGGTGAAGATTGGACAAATTGTGCTTTGGAATGATGCAGGAGAGAGGAAATACATTTAGGAGCATAGACAAGACAGCAGCAAAGAACTGAGACTGGTTTTTTTTTTTATCAAACAAATGTACATTTACATACTGTGCAATTCATCTCTAATGGTCTCAGTGATAAAACCATCTGTGTGAAGTAATCTGATTGCCCCAGAGTAAGATAGAGCCTGTCATGGCACACAGTCACCTTGTATATCTTGCCAAAAATGAGGAACCTTAGGGGAGGGAGGCTCAGTATTAAAACTCCAACCTCGCAAGTGTGGAATTATTAGCAGCGTATGCCAAAAAAGCATGTGTAATGTAAAGAAAACCTTTATGATTCATTAATGAAAACCAAAGAATCAGTCTTATTACATCTATTTTTTGCATGTTTGCAAGATATTATTATAATCTTGGATGCTGCTGCCATACACCTGTTTGACTCACAGCCAGGTGAATTTCTTGCTGTTGTGTTTTCCCCTTCCACCAAGCCCATAGCTCTGGAAACGTGGATCACTCCACTGAGCCCGAGCACGGACAAGCTGAACTTCAGCCAGCAGGCGTGTAGGATTTGATTAGTGTAGACTCCTTCATTTCTTTCATCTTGGAGGAGGGAAGCTTTGTTTCTCCAACAAACAGCTGCAAGAAACCTCTGCGGTCCCAGTGCGCTCTGCCTTCTCGGAGATGCCAAACGTCTCCTTGTGGGCTGAGGGTTGGAGGGTGGGGAGCAGGTTCCCGCGGGCTTTCCGTGCACTGCGCTGACTCCCTTCAAAAAACTCGACAGGCTTGATGCTGAGGAAATGCTTTGATTGCCCCAAAACAGGTTCCCTTTTGAGTCAGAGCCTCCTGATGGTCCGTGTTGTCAAGTGGGTTATTTTTGCAACTGTGCCCCCAGCAATACCTCCAGGAGAGGCTCGGCTGGGACCCTGGCAGCTGTACCGAAGCTTACTTGCCCTGCAGCCCTTGCTTGTCTGTGTGTATTCAGACGTGAGTGCCTGACATGTGGGCACAGGCAGGATGACTAAAAGACCTGGCTGTGTACATTATGTGGCCGCCAACTGAACTTTTCTGCTGTACTCTACAGTCAGTTGCCTTCACGCTTCTTGCCCTTCATCTTTTGGGGGCTCGACCGACGCCTCTGCAATGCTTTCAGCTTTTCCCAGAGTGGGGATCTTGCTTCCAGTTAGATTCATGATTGAAAAAGGGGACTTTGATCTTCTACAAGTGCCAGAGGTTGTCTGCAGGCTTTGCTGACATTTAGAACTACAGAGCGGCGTTCCTGGGTGGAGGACGAGCTCTGATGCTGCAAGGAGGCACAGTGCAGTCCCAGCCACAAACCCTGCAGTTCCTCTCAAGGGTTTCTACCTAGCAGTGCCAAGGGGAGGGAGGGCAAGATCTGACCCCTTTTGTGTATAAAGTACAGAGAGAGATGCAAGTTTAAAGCTGCTCCTTAAAGCAACAGGTTTATCCCTAGCACGTGGAGAAACCTGAATCTCCACTCAGTTACTTGATACATCTTTCAGAGGAGAACAGAGTTTTAATGAAAGAAAAAAATAACTGCTGAGAAACACTAAAAAAGTTAGAAAACTTCAGGCACCTCCAGTGCATGAGGGAGAAATTAGAGTTTTACAAGGCCTTGAATAAAAACAAACTTTGCTTTCTGATACAGTGGCAGAAATCTGATTATCAAGGCTATTAAAAGTATACAAGGTAATTTTAATGAATGCCATATTTACTGACTGTTGCTTAACATCATACAGGAGGAAAAATGGGTAAAACTTCCCCCTTAGGCTTTGGATGTCACACCTACAGGCACAGGACTTCCTACCTGCCACAATTTCACATCAGCCAGCCTTTCCACAGGCCTTCGTGGCTCTGCCTAGGCAACTGCTTAAGTTGTGCTCACTCAGAAAATGGTGAAAATACACCATCTAGTAAAGCAATGTGTCCTTCAGAAGAGTGGGTCCTGGTTGCATTGTCAGTTGCAACCTCTCAGATCTGCTTGTAATGGTACTCCCATGACCAGAAATGGTGGTGGTCCTCCCCATCCTGGGCTGGATGCATTTCCTGGTGATGAATATACCTGTGTTTCAATCCCAGATTAGGCTGAGCATCAGAAGAAGTTTGGGGCTGTTGTACAAGAGGAGATGTGGGACTGCCATAGCAGTTCATGAAGTTCTTAATCCCATAGGAGAGGGGAAAAGGGCAGCAAGCTGCAACCCTGAGGACTTACTTGGGCATGCTGGTATAAATGTGGCTGAACTGGTCATGTCAGTGTCTAGACTGGTATCTTTGCACAACTGAAAGTTTGCATGCATTCTGTAGGCACGTGTAAATGAGTGCCCATGGTTGTCTTTTATTCTCCAGATGGGGATTAGTGCTGCATTTGCAGTGTCATAAAACTAATGAATAATGTAGCTCACTAAATTGGGCAGTATTCATCAGCAATACATGAGAAGTAAAGCCGAAAAAGATTCTCCAGCATCACTAATGCAACTTGTGAACCAGAGAGCTCTCTGGCACACAAGTCTCATGTTCATGTCAGGTATAAATAAAAAAATAGGCTCAGGAGGCCATGCAATTCACTTACCTTATTACACCAACTCAGCCATATTAAGAGCAGAATTCCCCATATTTTATAAAAATATTTGTCTGCTCAGACTTCCCCAGAAGACGGTGAAAGTTGGTGGCCTAGCAGATTAATATTCTTAATTAAATAATATTGTAGTGGAAACCATGGGAATATATGAACATGGTCATTTTGGAGAGAGTTTTGCCTGAGGGACGTACTCTTATTGCATGATTCATAGTGAATGCACTCAGGCTTTGTGTCCTATGCATAACCAAAGTGCATGTGGGATGGGGAGCATGACTGTCTATTATGTAATTAATGCATATGATTCATATAAATGCACATCACAGCCATTTTACATAAAGCTTTGGGCCTGATCCAGCAAGTCCTCAGCACTGGCAGGGCTCAGAGCAGGGAGTACAGGTTGGGTTGTTCCTGCACTCATGGCAGGGCTCCTCTGCAGCAGGTGAAGAGGTTACAGGTATAGATCTCCCCAGCATAGATACCTATATCTGAGACAGTCAATCTCAGCTACCTTTTGTGTCAGTGGGGACAAACTGGCATTTGCAGGACTTGACCAGTTTGCAGATGGACTGTACTGGTCCTTGGCAGTGCCTTGGAAGAGCCTGTTTGTCTGCACGGGCTCTAAAGTGAGTAGTTCAGGTACAGGCACGTCTGATCTGATAGTCTGCCTTTGGTAAGGTGATTTAAGAGATGGTTTAACTGTCCCATAAACATATCCATATCACAGCCTCATTACACTTCAGTCCTGGCTTAACCCTGCCATGCCCTGCCTTGCCCCGACCTCTCCTTGCTTTTCAATTGAAGGGTTTGAGCTTGAATTTCATTTTCTTGAGAATACTGAGAAGGGAGGTGAGGCAACATGTTCTTCCTACACTTTTGCCTCCTCACCTTTCTGCCTAAATGCTAGTTACTTGCTTTTTGCTTCACCTTTGAGAGAGACATGTGGGGTCAAGGTTCTTAAGATTCTGGAGGACCTGCCCTGCTAGTGCAAGATGAACATGTTCAGTGATGACTGTGGAAGAGCCTGTTCTAAGCAACTGTGTTTGACAAATTCCCCAATGACAAAGGAGAAAAAGAAAACCAAATCTAAACAGCAAAAAAATCACCAAACCTACCTTTTCCAGCCCCAGGTTCTCACTCTTTGCAGATAGTTGTCAGCTGGGAATTCTAGCCTCATGCCACCATGCCCCATGCACTGGAGTTCCTGCAATGTGCAGAGTGGATTTTGTTGTCTTTATATTTACTGTGTCATTGGGCAGAGATATGCTGGGAGAGATAAGGGACGTGCTGTGATAGATGAGGGAAACACTGAGCTCAGTAAACAACAGAAGTTTGCAGACAAATCCATCTGAACTAAAATGGCCAGAAAGTGTATATTTACCAATAAATTAGACAGTGACAGGGCCTGGGCTGTTAAATACCAGTACTGTTAAATTGTCAGCGAGGTTGGTTTTGATCAAGGTTGGCCAGCATGGTTGCAAACAGGTCCCAGC
Source organism: Ceyx cyanopectus (assembly GCA_013401355.1). Taxonomy (NCBI): domain Eukaryota; kingdom Metazoa; phylum Chordata; class Aves; order Coraciiformes; family Alcedinidae; genus Ceyx; species Ceyx cyanopectus. The sequence goes on from VYZU01079407.1 coordinate 77,509, forward strand.
TGTGGTTTGGAAATGAGCAGAGTCCCAAACCTGTTCCCGTGGGCAGCTTGGAGGCAGACACTCTCTTGTGGAGGGTAAAAGAATTTAGTATTACAGCTGTGGCCAGACCATCCTGGCTGGATTGAGAGCCAGAGTCTGGCTGTTTGCTAGTTTGAGTGTAGCCCAACTTTCCCATTAATCCATCTTGCTCTGTAGATACCACCACCTCATTTTGGGCCACCCTGGACCTTCATCAGATACTGAATTTAAGAAATACTCCTGTTGTCCCAGCTCACTGAGGGCTGGCAAGTACAAATGCAACCCTGCAAATGCCAGCCATGCCCTAATCAGTGACAATATTGTTCCTTTACACAGTAAATTTTCATTCTTTATGAAATTTCAGCCTACAAATCTTAAAAAAACCCAACAAACAAACAACAGCCAAACAAAAACACCCCACATATAATAGAAGCAGATCCAGCTGAATCTCTTGATTTACTGCTTGAATATAGCTCAGTTATGGGCCATTGTTTTCTTGAGGTCCTGTACTGGTTGTTTTTGTTTTCTAACCTTGAATGTGAATTACCTTGGATTTTGCTGATGGCACATACAAGTGTGATCTTCAGAATAAGGATTTTCTCCTTTGGTCTTTGAAGAATATTAACTTTTAAGAAAGAAAAGTTTTTTATCTTCTGAGGCACTCAGAAAACTTTACAACCACTAAGTAAAGCGGGTCACATGAAGTAGCTATTCCTGCAGCCCTTAAATTCCTACTAACTTCATTAGGTGGTAACTAACTTCATTAAAAGGCAACTAACTTCATTGTGGGAAACAAGCACATTTCAGGTTGAGACACTTAATAAGGGAAGGCATTAATGCTGTCTCCAAAATACAATTCTTTTCCTCTTTCCATGCCCTGGGAAGCAGAGAAATGGTTAATACTGTGGCTATTGCCAGCCATGGCCTTGGGTTAGCAGCTCCTGAAATGAATGAGCAGTTCACGCTTCAGCAATATTGTCTCAGGCTCTTGGCAAAGCCAAGAAGCCAGCTCTGTTCTCTGTTTCTGGTGCTCTTGCTATGCTGTGATGTTTTTCTTGGTGACTATAACAATTTTCACTCTGTCTTCTTTTTTTTTTTTTTTTTTTTTTCAACTGGAAGCTGAAAGACTCAAGGTTGTCTCTGTCTCCATTTCTCCCAACTAATTTTCAATGCTTTCCCTGCAAGGTGACACTGAGTTAAGGCAAAGTAAAGAACTTGTGGGAGCTCAGGTCTTCAGAAACAACCCGCTCATTTTGCTACCTTCCCTAAACTTGTAACTTTTTTTTTTTTCTTCTTCTTTTTATTTTTCAGTGGTTCTATTTATTTTGTTTACCGCAGGTTTTCCATTTTTAGTCTCCTGCCCACTTGGTGCCACCTGGGAATCTTAGCACCTTGGCACTCATCTGTGGGCTTTCAGTACCAGCTTCTCTGCTGGGTAGAATCTCTCATTGGAGTAATTGTCCAGAAGATGCGTAGCATGATCCCTACCTCAAGGATGAAGGTCAAATTTTTCTAGCGTGGGTGGCCTCAAATTAGGCACCTATACCCATATTTAGGTGGTAAAACAAGTGGGCTGATTTTCAGATGTTTGAATGTTATAATGTGTCTTTAAACCCTTTTCATTTACTTAAAACGGCTGTCGGGGGAGGAAATAAACAGGAAAAATGAAGGCAGAAGGAAAGAAGTTTTATCCCTGAAATAAGGGATTTGAAAAATACCAAAAAGAAACAAGTGGAATGTTTTTAAACGGAATAAATTTGTTGCTGATACAGGCAGGAAATAGCACACTCAAATATATGTGGATATATAGATATATTTTTATCTGAACTTTTTTTTTTTTTTTTGCAATGTGTTTTATATTTAGGACACATATCAAGATTTGCATCTGTTTCCAGAACTTGCTGCTAACAGTTAGTAATGATGCCAAAACATACTTTAGTTCCAGCTTGAGACCAAATGATATTCAGGGCGCTTTTTTTATTACTAATTTAGGGTCTGATATTAATTAAGGAAATTTTCCATAAGTGCCAGGCCTTTTCTGAAGAACTCATTAAAATTATATTAACTTAAACCGGAATCACAGTCTGAGCATGTTTTGTAATGATCATTCTTACTGACTCTGCTGGGTTTTGTAAACAGAATGCTAATTGTTAATGGGGCAACCGGGCGCTCGATTCCAGACTTTCAAAGGGCCAGATCCTGAGCCATTACCTAGATGTGCCTTCCCAGTAAAGTCCATAAGCTCCTCACAGGAAGGCTGTGGGACCCAAGTTCTTTGTCTCATCCTTGTGCCAAGGTGTATGATATTTTCTCCATTCTGCTGGTGGAATCTGTGTTGATTTTCTACCCAGGATGGAATCAGGAGTGGTGGCTGATGCAGGACCACATGTGTCATGACACAGAGGAGTAATTTAACTTCATATGTTAGGCTCTCTGGTATATATAGGATGATCAGGATCACTTATTTTGCCTTTAATTCTCTGTGGCCTTGAGTGTTTGTTGCACAGAATTATATTAAATGCTTCCATAAAATGCTGGAGAATTTGATCCTTCTCAGATGTGACTATGTTTGGTACAACATAGGTAGAAAAGTATCTTCTGCCCACCAGGAGTTGTATGGTGTAAAAGGCCCAATTCTGCAAACCTTATACTAAAAAATACAATTAAACAGGCAAAAACTGCTGGTGGAAATAGCTGGAGCTACCTTGACTGTCAGTGAACTTTCCTCGCATTTCTGGCCATGTGGAATTTGACCATGCACAATTTGGTAAGGAAGGGAGTGTTAGAGCCTAGCAGGCCTACACAACAGCTTTTTGAAGTGGTTAGGTAATGGTTGTTGGCCCCATTTTACAAATGTCCAAATCTCCTCCCCTCTTGTGGATATCTTAGCAGAAAAGGATCTGGTGTCATGCCAGCTTGGCTGCCAGATGTAAGAAAGCATTGATATTGGTGATGCTGGGCTGATACTGGGGACCAAAAGAGAAGAGGAGCCACGCAGGCAGCTCAGGCTTTTCTGTGGTTGTACAAAAGAAAACAACGTAGGCAGCGAAGGAGAGGAAGATGCATGAGATAAAATGAAGGTGCTCACTTTCACGTGGCTCAGAAAGGATGTTATTAAGAAAGAAGGAACTATTTCATATGCATAAAGGGAGGGTATTTGGGGACGCTAATCTGGAAATCTCTTAATATTTGCTTTCAGACTGACTCAAAAAAAAAAAAGAGAGAGGGAAGGGATCAAAGCAGTTGATGCCTTCTTGAGCTTGGGACAGGTTCTCCATGTCCTCAAGAGCAGTGTGCAGGTGGTGCAGGGTCCCCTCAGGGGGAACCTGACACAGCACCCACACAGTGCTTGACGTTGTTTCTGTGTCCAAGCAGTTTTTGTAGAGATCCAAGGATTTTTAACAGCGGTGGAGCTTCATCTATAAAGTTCATACATAGATTATTAATACAGTGAAGCTAATGTGATCATCTTCTTTGAACCCAACTGTAAGATTTCCCCAAATTAGGTCTCATTTGAACCTGAGGATAACCTTTGAGAAATAAAAAAACAAAACACAAAAACTCAGTCGGTCTTCATTTAAAAATTTCGAGGGAAGCAAAATCCACCACAGCTTTTGGTTACAGATGCTAATTAAGCTCGCTTTAAAATGGGGGTCTTATTACTAGTCTGAATTTGTCTAACTTCAGTTTCCACTCATTTGAACTTGCTACAACTTTGTCTGCCAGATTGCAGCACCGATTTTATTTCTGAGGTTCGAGTGGGTTCCTGTGGCGGTGGCAGATACGACAAGGAGGTGGGTAAGAAAGGAGGTTGCTGTGGTGGGTCTCAGGGAGATGGCTGAAGCCACAGGGAGCTTGGATGTCGCGGGATGCAGAACTGGTTGGACGTGCAAGGATGCTGGAGGGGCATCATGCAAAGATTTCAGTCACTGAAGCTTGCTGTGGGTTCACTATGATCTATCCAGTAGTGGAAGTTCCCTCCCCTAATCAGCCAAACTCCTACAGCATCCGCTGAAAAGGAGTTATTTTTGGTTCAGTTACTGGTGGGACTCTACTTTTCCAACCCACCTGAAAAAACGCACTGAGAAAGCATTTTTCTGCTGACTCTGTGGGCTTCTGCAATGCCTTCAGGAATTTTTGTGCTTTTATATTTGCCCAATTGTAAAGCCTTTCCTCTTTTTTCTAACAAAATTAATTTAATTCCTTACCCGTTAACCTAGATGAAGATACAGGAATAGGACAACATGGTAAGCATTCTTTGTTTGGTTTAGTTTTCATGTGCTGTTTAACTTTTCATTTTAAGAAACAGCTATAGTCATGGGGGCTTTTTCTTCCAGGTTTAGGTAGCATTTGCTCTGTCAAAAGCAAAGCGAAACCTGCAGCTCAGACCTCAGGCTGTGGCCCCATTAAGTAGAAGACACCCAGCCAGAGCAACCTCTTTGCACCCCACATTTATAATTAATCCATGGACAAATTTGAGTTGAAACTGCATTAAATCCTGGGATAATTTGGACCAGACAATAGTCTCATTTCTTGAAGAAGTTTAATTCTGGCAAAAGTAGCATCATACACTTAATGCAGGGCATTTTGTGGCAGAGGAGAGGAGTCAGTGTGATGCATGTGCAGCCCTGTCTGGGCCTTGACACCTCCAAGATTCCCAGTCATTCTTCCTAAAGGTCTCTCTAACCACTCACATGACCTTTTATCCTGTCATAGCCACAAATGCTTGACATAATATGGTGGTTTTTAATAAAGAATTGCCGAGTGTAGGCAGCTGGAGAAAGCCTCTTTGGTCTCTAGAGGAGCAACAATAATGAGAGAAGGGGAGCACCAGCAGAGACAAACATCTCAGGGGATTTTAAACGAGGATCAGTTCTGAAAGTAAAATGCAGGAGAATTTCACATCAATCTTTCTGCCTCCTATCACCACATTTCTCTGTCGGTGAGAGTGGAAGGTGGTATGCTTGGATTGGGAGCTGTACCCACAAAACCTTTCATTTGTCTGACATGAAAAGTCCCTACACAAGCTGTGGTGATGCCACATGCATGGTTTTCACTCATTATTTCTAATGGTTAACTGGGCTATTGCTGTCTAATCCGTAGGCATCAGTGCTTTTTAATGCCCTTTTCTGTTAAACAAGCACTGTCTAGAATTGCCAGCAGATTACGAAGCCAGCAGCTAAAGTTTTGTCCACCTTGTTTTAGTTTATATAATTAGGCCATGCAATGGGCTTGCTTGGAAAACAGGTTTGCAGCAGAGCTACAGGACCAAATGTATAAGGCATGTAATTTTTAGGTGATAGATGTCTGTAATAACACAGCCTGCTGTATTTGATTCTGTGTTGAGATTGTGTTCTGTGTTGTGTTGAAAGCTGAACGTGGGATTGAAGGGAGATTTCCATGAACTGGAGATCAGTCCCCTTGCCAGTCCCCTTGACAAGGCTTCTTGTGAGGTTTTGACTTCAGATGGAGAACTAAAGTTTGGCTACTGCAGGGGACATGGTTCAGTGATCAAAGTAATGGTTGTATTTGTGAATAGCTAATGGGCTTTTGCTGGAATCACCGCTGACCACACGACAGGCAGCAACTGCTGATGTTGTTTATATTGGTGTAGCCTCTGGAAGTCTGACCCATTGTGTTGAGGACTATACAGCTAAAGAAGAAGAGGAAAAAGAGAGGTCAGCCCTGTCCTCTACGAATTTTCACTCTTAAATACAGTACAACAGGTTCTAAGAAGAATACAAGAGGGAATTGAGGTAACACGGAGAAAGTCATTGAGGCGATAGTGGCTGTAGCTTCGCTAGAAGTGGGTGACAGTGAGCATGGATCAGAAGGCAGTGCAAGGGCAATGTGTGAAGGAGGGTGCTGAGGTAGCTCTGTGGCTCTTTACCTCCTCTCAGGCTTCAGGAGCAGCAGGCAAGAAAGCATAAAGCTGATCATTGCAGCCTGTAATGAGAGGCAAGTAGTGTAGTTGAGCATCATCACTGAAAAAGCTGAGTGGGACAGAAGATCATCCCTACCAGGTTAGACCAAGAGTCCCTCCTGCATGGCCAAAAGGTCCTTCTCAGCATGTCCTAAAGTGGTCATTCAATCCCCCTGGATTGCAAAACCAGTGTATTACCAAGCTGTGGATGCTTCCAAAGCTGGAGGTTTATATCTGGATCATTTAATTTATTAGCATTTGGTAGTGCTCTGTGAATCTATTTACCCTTAGCTTGGTGGCAATAACCCAAAAGATCCACAAGATTAACCTTATATTTCCTATAGGTCTGGAGTCTTGCAGTCATATAGGACTCACAGGAACCTTATGAAATCATATGATCTGTGCCCTGTTCAGAAATAGGATTGAACATCTGCAGGTCATTCCTCTTAAGTGTAGCCAGCTAGTTACGTTCATTGCTGCCATTGAAAACAAAAATAAAACCATGTCCCAAAGAAGGAAAAAGGCCCAGCCAAAAAACTTCATTAAGGTTGAAATAGATCATTTTGGTGCAGTTGAAAGATTTTTAGAAAACAAACTTGAAAACAAAGGGAAGTAAAAGATAATATTTTTAAAGACTATGTGAATAAATGGTTGGGAAGCAATGGGGCCTTAGTGAGTCCATTCAAAATATCCCTGGACTACTGAATGAGACTGCTGGCTATAAAGTGAGAGTCATCACTTCAGCCTGGTGAACAGACCTGGAGTGGTGTAGGGTTTGTCAGCATTCACAGAGGGAAATTATAATGTAGAAAACTTGGTGAGAAGGAGCATAAGCATTTAGATAGCCTCTAGGATGTAGAATGCAAAGGCTGGGATCTGGACTAGGGACTGAGGGCTGAAAATTAGACCTTCTCCAAAGGTGTCTGGTTTACCAAATAGGAAGGGAAACAAGTGCCTCAAAAACACTGGTAGGGCTGTTGACCCAAAATCTCTGCAACATAATCTTGAGGTGAAATGGCTCATTGGAAGAGGCGTCTCACAGGAGCTGCTCAGAGGAAGTCCCCGGGAACTGTGATGTGGATGCTGGCATGGCTGGAGGAGCCACAGAGGAATCCTGGCAATGGGAAAAAGGCACCTCTCTTCCCTCTTTCTTCCCTCTTCCTCTCTCAAATATCTCCCTCTAAGGGGATTTTTTGTTTGTTTTTGTTTTCATTTTGATTCCTGCTAAAAGCCAACCCGTGTTGTTTTTTCATGGGTGAGAAGGAGCGCAGGGGAGGATCTAAGTACCACCGGAGCCTAATTAGGAGCCATCATATTAGATTCCAAAATTAGATAGGAAGCTGGGTTTAAGGGTAGGCCAAACCCAACCAGTTCCTAGTTTGGCCTGACCCACGTAGGTGGGCCAGACTGGTTTGGAGTTGTTTTGAGGACAGGCTGCTTGCCTGTGGAGGAAACCGTTCCAGCCACAGTGGAGCTGGAGCACGGCGCCTGGTCCTCCGTCGGGCCAGCTTCTGCTCTCACTGGTCTGCTCTGCAGATGCACTAGAGGGGTGTTTAGTTTAAAGCTCTTCTAGCTGTTGCCTTCTCAAGCTGATGAAGACAGCTGTAGGTGATAATTCAAGTCTCTTCTATTTAATATATCAGGATTGCGTGTAAAAGTTTAATTTAAGCCAAGTTCCCTTTACTCTGTCTGGTTTCCACCTTTTCTATATCTTCACCTGTTGAACAGCTTATAAAAAATGTCTTAATGAGTTTTGCCTTTAATCTTTGTAACTTCAAAGCATCTACCAAGAAAGGATTTCACAGTTTTCCAAACTGTGCTAGTGACCTTTGTCACTTGGCTAATATTAAATAATGCTAATAATAGTATTAAAATACCCATCTTATAGCAAGCAAAATGTAGCCAGGAAAACCAAATTAGTTGCCCAAAGTCACAAAACAAATCAGTAGCAAGATCCAGAAAGTAGTGCATCACATTTCCCCCAGCTTTAATAGATAACTGAGCTTTCTAAACTTCAAAATAACACATGCTTTTTTTTTTTTTAATTCTTTTTCCTTTTTTTTTCCAAATATGCAACTATCTTGCATAATAGCTCCATGATACATTTATTTTTGACCTGTCCAGTTAGAAGTTGTCCAAGCTGACTTTTAGGAAAACAAATTAGGAGGCCAGTCAGAAACTATCCTTACTTAACTCCACAGGCTGAGTTAGACTTTGGAAGTAATGTATCTTTCTACAGCCTATGGTAAGTGTGAGGTGGTGAGTGGCAACAGAAACCTCTCTTACAGAATTGTAGTATCTCCCATTTGCCATGATCTGTGGCCATTCAAGTGACTGTTACTGTGGTTTATATGAGACATGGTTAACTTGGATTTTAAGTTTAGACCAATAGTGATTTGAGCTGCTAGAGGTATGGCCTAAGATGCCATACAGCAAACAGCCTGAAACTGTTTATGATGTGAGCTGTTACAGACCAAAGTCTGTTTCTCTTTCTCATCACCAGTTTCCTGGGAGGATAAAAACCATATTCAGACTTTACACTATGGAGAAGAAGCATTTATTTAGAGGTGTTCAAAGCTGGGCTGGTTTAAGCTTCAGCTCAGCTGATGAATGGAGATGCTGTGTGGACAAGCTTATAATGGATTGAAACGTGTCTGACAGTAGTTTGCCTTAACTTGGTAAGAAACTCAGATTAAGTCTGAGATGAATAAAAAAAAATACACAGAGGGCTTTACTGGTCTTTTATTAAATGAGTTGAAAATAATATTTTTAAAGTAGTGCAGTGCAGAATATAAAAAGGGATGCAGTGCATCTAGCCCTGCTATGCAATTGTTTAGCAATCTGTCCTGCTGAATTTGTTGTCAGGTATTTGGTATCTGGGTAGATCTGGTATCCAGTTGGGCATTAAGAGTCTTAACTGCATGGACTGACACCTCTGTAGGCCTTTGCACTGGTCAGTATTTTTGACTCTTAAGCATAAAAGAAGCAGCTGCAATGAAAATAGCCCGTCGATTGTGTGCAAATATTTTCCCCATCTCCCTGAAGCTCGTGGTGTCTCGGGGCAGTCTGGGAGAAGCTGGCCCACACATCTCCCTGCAGGGCTGCTTTGTACCCTGAACCTCCCAAAAGGCTTTAACCAGTGGGTCTTGAATGATGGTGATGTGTTTGTTTTATCATGGCCTGTGTTGCTGCTGTTCATGTTACTTGTAGGAAATGTGTTCTCACCGTAAGGGAAAAAACTCTGGCCATCACTGGATGAGTTATTTTCCACTGTTTTCACTCCAACAGCATTAGTTCTCCTGCTGCTAAAACCCTTAGCCTAAGATAGAAATGCCTCCCTGGTATCTCTCCTCTCATTCCTCCAGTACCCAGAAGCTCTCCTTGGGCTGAACGTCCTCATCCCCTTCAGAGCGGCTGCTCCCACTCCAAACACAAGCAGCAGCTTTCAGCTGCCTCCCCACAGGACGAGGTGTGTCTGTTTACCCTCCAGAGACACGGGACTTCATGCCACGGAGGAGAAAAAAAACCCAACATCATGGCCCTGGACATGGACAGGGACCGAGGATGAAAATGTCCATTGAAGGGAGAAGTTATTTTGAAGGGGAAAAGAGTGTTTTTAATTCTTAGGATGAGTGGGTTTTGTGTTTTATGGATGTCTGAGGGCTGGGGAGGTGCCTTTTCTTCCTCCGTGTGCATGTTGTTGAAGAAAAAAAAAAAGTTGGACTATCTACATTTGTGAATTTGAAGGGGTTTTTTTTGGTCAGAAGCATAACAATTTGTAGGGTTTGATTTTTTCTCTTAAAAAAAAAAAAGGCGTTTTGAGAACAAGGCCCAAGTAACCAAAATATGTTTGTTTTTGTTTAAATTGCTCAGTGGAGAAATCGTCTCTTGTCTATTGTTAGGAGAGAGGTTTAAATCAAAGGCAAATTCTACATATTCTAAAATATACAGACAACTCTTTGAAAGCAAAGCCAAGCAAAACTTTAAAAGAGACCTTCTCCTTGATGCAGAAGTTTTCAGTTAGTTTACTGTGCCGAGGCTTGAGTGGAAAGAAACAGCCTGAGAAAGAAATCACAACTGCTCACTTCGGAGGCGGAAGTCGGGGAGAGAGCATCGCACTAAGAGCGCCCGAGACCCTTCCACAGCTTCTCGTCCAGGGCTGTTCCAGCAGCACTGGGGGAAAAGCCTTTCCAGTTCACGGGGAGTTTTGCTTTGGGCTGTGGAAGGTTTTAAGTGAGCTGCAGAGTGAGGGAGTGGAGGGCCTGATCCTCTCGTGTTGGGTGGTCCCTCCTACCGCAAATAACCCTATTGAAAACAGAGGGACTATTTGTGGAGACATTTGTTTGTCAGGAAAAGTAGGGTTTGTAGGATACGACCCAAATTAGCAGCCAAATTCCTGGTTATTTTCTTGTGATAAAAACACAGCTAGCTGTCACAGAGATGCACGTAGCATCTCTTTGGTTCCCGTTTGAACTCCTGCCACTTGCTCCGTGCTTCTTCCCGCTTCCTCAGCCGTGCAAAAATTATTCCAGCACCATGCTAGCTTGGATAATCTGGCAGCTTCCCTCCTGCCTGGGTCTGACGTGGCCTTCAGCTCTTTGGGATCAGCAGGACTTGGGCTCTTCATTCCCTGGCTGCTACTCACTGATAGCCATCAGTGAGGGCACCTGGGGGTTGCTCTTGCCCTTTGTCTCCTGGCTGCAGGAGAACATCAGGCAGATGACATCGCTGCCTAACACCCAGCACCTCACCCCCACCACAAATCCTGCTTTTCCAGGTACAGTCAACCCACTCCAGGAGATGTCCTCTCTGAATCCAGCCTTCCTCAGGAGATCCACTTCCAACAGTTTCTCACCGAGTGGCAGTTTTTGGAAGCCAATGCTGTGATGGGCGGGCGGGCGGGCGGGTGTCCTGCTGAACCCCTGTGTGCTGATGCTGACCGAGTGATGTCTCTGCCGACCCCACACGAGCTCGACGTCGGGAGGGCTTCCCATAGCAGCACAGTTCTTGGAGGGAGGGAGGAGTGCTCTCAGTTCAGTAGTATTTTCTTCTGGCTCCCTGATTTAGTAGCCGTAACTCATTAGTGATTTTTAATTTTTTTTTTTTTTTTTTTTGTCCCCCCTGGAACTGAAATAAGGTCTGAAAGGGTAGATTTGTCCTTTTTTTCCCCCCCCCCCCCCTTTTTTCCTTCTTTTTTTTTTTTTTTTTTTTTTTTTTTTTTTTTTGTTATGCCACCCTTGCTCTCCCCCTTTGTTTTTTTTTTTTTTGGCTAATCTGAGGCACGCTGCCACATCTGAAGCCACTTGGCTTATTATGGATTTCATGGAAACTGATTCCCTGAAAGTGTTTCCATATGTGTGTTCCCAATATATCCCATCCTTTTCTAAATGGGAGTACAAACTCGCACACGAGCTGGAAATGGCTTCAGGATGTGACAGAGAAGTCATATGACTGGAGTGGCACTGTGTGTGGCCCTCTCTGAAAGACACGGTGTCCTGTGTGCTGGCTCCCATCCTACAGTAGATCCAGTTTCAAAGAATATCTTCCTTCCCGGCTTCTTAAAAACTCTTAATCAAGAACCAGCAAGGAATCCTCTGTCCTCAGGAGGGATGCGTATTACTTGAATGAGATTCGAAAGGAAAATTTGGATGGGGAGGAAAATAGAGGGGTTTAAAGGGTGAAATTACAGAGCAATGCCAAGGGCTTCTCCCCCTCCCTCCCACCCTTCAAAACATAGTTTCTTTGTGTCTGCTTGAGGATCAGATGGTATTTCTGAGTTGCTAGCATGCAGTGGAAAAGTACAATTCATGACAACATTGGAAACAAATATTTATACTGGAGAGTTAAGGCACATTTTTCTGTAAAAAAAATAAAAAAGTAGTTAAGTAGGCAGCAAGCCCCATATCATATGTATATGATCTTCCCATTCACTGGGCTTATGCAGGGTTCTCGTACCGGTGCTCGCCGGCGCTGCGCGTGTGTTGCAGCTCCAGCCCCGTGGGTTCCCCCCCTTGCTCTCTGTAACGCCGCTGAGGTCGCTATCCAAGAAAAGCCTCAAATGTTCTTTCTGATGTGTTTCGACTGGGGCTGGTGAAAACCAGCAGCAGCTGAAAGTCAGGCAGGGAAGAACTGGGGAAAGCTGCACCGAGAGCGATAGGATCCTGCCTGCGTGTTGGTGCCGTGCAGAGCTGCTGGTCTTATTTCCAGGAAAACTTATTTATTCTTTGCTTCCAATGTCGTGTGTAGATCACCCGACACTGTAAACAAGCAGGGGGATTTGATACACTACCAATTCCTTTTCACCTGATTCATCTGTGACAGCTCCTGTCTGATGTTGCTACGATGAGATAGTAAAGACCGAGAAGTTCAAAGGCTGCCCATCACACTGGGTCAACGGGCATCCATGGGTGTCAGGTCACAAACACCAAGCTGAGGACCTGTTTCTGTAATGTGACCATTTGTCCCCCTCCTGTGGTTCTCATTAGAAAGGTTTATGAGTCCTGTGTAAGTGAAGCTTCACGAGAGGCAACATCAGTAAATGAGGGGGATGATGACTGATGCTTTCCTAGCTCCATTTCTGATCTAAACAATCCCTCTAGGAGGGGTTTGCTGTTCCTTTCTTCCACAAACATGAGGATTTCTATCCATTCATGATGCTAAATTTAAGAGCTACCTCTTGAGGTTCAGGCATCATCTACCTATGTTTAGATGCATAGTGTCACCAAGCAAAGTCTTAGATGCCTAAAGAAAATAACCTTTCAGCACAGGTCACCCAGCAGCAAAGTCCTAGTGAGGGAGCAGGGCAGGTTATGATGCAGTCCGAGCTGGAGAAGTGCAAAGAGAGGCGGATTTTGCCGTTAAGCAATGTAACAGCTCTGCTTGGGAAATGCTCTCCTTTATTTGCACGAGTGGTACTTTAATGGTCGCTGCTAATTATGTTATTTATGGGGTGTTTCTCCCAGCAAAGGGCTTAGGTGCTGCGCCATAAATTCAGCACAAACATTTACCTGTAAATTAATCCATGGTATTTTAGGTGTCAAAGTCCTGTTACCTAAATACCAGAAGGCACAAGTGTGCAGTTTACCATGTGAACTGGGGTGCTGAGGGACAGCGAGATGAGATGTGCTGGAATTCTGTTCTAACCTGTTATGTGTGTGGCTCTGCAGGGGTTAAAATGTTTCTTCCTCCCTCTGACTTTTGTGAGGCTGCTGTGCTTAATAATGTTGCAGTTTAAATGGTCCCAACTAGGCCTTGAAGTTAACACCTTGTTGAGGTGAGGGAAAGGGGGGGGGGGGCAGTTCACACTTTTTCTGATGTTATTGTTTGCCAGGAGACCTACTTATGAAAAAAAAAAGAAAAAAGAAAAAAATCAAATTATGTCAAATGATTGTGTTGGGTTTGGGGCTTTTCCTTTTTTTTTTTTTTTTTTTTCTGAATTAGGTGGAAGGAAAAGGCATTTGACAACATACTGTTTCCTAGGACAAATGGTTGCAAGTATCAAGATGATGCACACTCATCCCAAAGTGAACTAGGGAGGGAGAAGCCCTCCCTGTGCATTGTTTCTGCAGGGTTGCACGGCCCTCACCCTTGCAGCACGTAGACACATGTTCAGGGGTAGCTGTGTGGGAGGAGTGTCCCTGAGGTCTGGCATGAAGCTGAGCACTAGCATAGGTTTGAAGGATCAGAATCAAACATCTACAGCAAGAGACAGATACACAAGTTGGTGGTTTGGGATCCCTGGGATTGCAGTCCCAGGCTCCACCCTGCAGTGGCATCCAGAGGGAAGGTGATACAGCTCCTTTGGAGAGTCAGAGGCTTGACTGGAGGATGAGGATCATACTATGTGTGATTGACCTCTTAGCAGAGGCAAGTGACAAGGATTTAACAAAATGAAGAGAAAAATAACACTCTCCCCCTGATACAGAAGGATGCCTGGGGAAAACAGAGATCCAGCTACCAAACAAATCACTGCTCCCATCCAAACACATTGCGAAGAATCCTTCAGGTTGCAAAATTAAGTGCCCAGAAATTGGGAAATCTCAGTACTTGCATTGCCCGTGCAACTTTAAATCAGCCTCATTCTGCTTATGCTTTATATTACAGATTTTAATTACAGGATCACATGATACTTTTCCCACGGGATTCCTGTCTCATTCACTGCACAGGATGGACAGCACTAAGTTAATGAGCAGCTCTTCAATATTTTTTATTTCTTCTTGTTCTTTGCATTTCCTCAGGCGTTGCTTATTGCAGAGCATTAAACTCTGCTCTGAAGAAGGAATTCGTCATTTCTTGATGGGCTTTAATATTTCTGCCATTACATTTGTATACAGTTCACTGCAGCACAATATTCCCAAGAAAGAAAGAACCCACTTTAAAAAGAGTGCTGAAACTTGACTCTAAGGTCTCCTGTAATTCCATGCACCTTCTGTGTGTCACCTCCATTGTGAATGTTTTTCTGTCTTCAGCCTTATGTTCATATGTGAGCTCCTGTTGGCTTCAGCTGCAGCTGTGAATATTTAGCACACATGCAAATCAGAAGCCAACATCTTTTCTGGGCACAGAAAATGAGAGAAGTAAAAATGTGATTTGGAGAGATTTCAACTGAGTCACGTATGAGCCGAGTGACAGAAACACGTTATCAAATCCAGTTTGCTTAGGAAATAATAGTATCTTCTTTGCCTTGTTCACTTCACCCCTTCTGATTTCTTGCAGCAGTGGATTTGGGGGCTGTATAGACAATGATCATCTCTATTCCTCAACTCTGATAGATCTACAGGAGGTCAGCTTGTGTGCTGCCTGCCAGAGGGTTTGTGTAAAAGGAAAAGCATCTTCTCTTCTAACTGAATGCTCTAATCATGGGGTATAAGAAGTAACTTCAATACTGGTATTTCCTAACTTTCTCACTCTTCACGTGGTAACTTTAATAGTATCTTTTTGTTTGTCTCTAGCTGTGTTTATAGTTTCTCAGATTTTCTATAAAAGCAAACCCTAAGTAACCCCACCTTCTTTTTTTTTTTTTCAAGATCTTACAACCATCCACTCAGACCATCATTTGGCTCCTTTTACACAGGCTGCAGTGTATGGAGCCACTGATGGACTCATTCTTGATCAGGAATGGCACGGGGATGGGTGAGGACGTCCATGTGCTTCAGCAATATTTGCAGAAAAAATGCTGGAACTTGGGACTCCTGGATTTCATTCTAGTCTCTAGACAAGTGCCTTTGTAGGGGCACAGCCTCTTCTGCCCATTTTTAGGCAGAATGCTTATGATTTGTTCATATTTGGCTGGATTTTCATGGCAATGTCTCTCACACAAAAGCCACTCCTATTCCAAAGTTCAAGTCCTTACTTCAAAGCATGGAACTGGTACAGTTTTTCAAAGGAAGGCTCCTCAGAGTTTAAGATTAGTAAAACAATATATTTTTCCCAGCAGAAGAGTTTCAGCTGAAATTTTAAAAACAAATAAATGCATAAATCACAATTTAGCCTGAGACAGACGCCCAGCATGGACAGTTTCAGCCAGAACATTTAAAGTTTGGCAAAGCTGTAAGAGACTGAAAATTGTCTCATCGTGTGAAGTGTGTGGCATACTTCACATGAGGCGATATTATCAGCTGTAAGTAATCCAAGCTGCACATATAATTCATAGACGTAGATGCTGGGGAAGGAAAAAACCAGTTTTTATAGGTCAATTAGTGCTACGTCCCAGCCTGAATTGAGCTATTGAACAAAACCCCACAAAATCTAGTATCTGCTTCAGTGAATGTCTCAACATTGAAGTTCCCCAAAACATAAGTGAATCATTTAGCTACTGGTAAATATATTTAACTATATATAGAGAGATTAATTTCCTCAAGCCAGACTATTCAGTGACTTTCAAATACAGCACCACTCTGTTTTCTTCCATCCAGTGATTATGCTTTGACTTGTGCTAGAAATTTCCCTATCAAACATATGCAATAAACCAAGGAGACTTTTATTTTTTCTGTAGTGACCTTATAGCATAAAATGGCCCAGCAAATTGCAGTTTTTGTAAGTTATAAAATTATACAGAAACTCTTTAAAGTAGATGTGAGCTTGCTATACCCACAAGGAGTTAATGTGTCCACCGGACATCATGATCTTTAATAACTGGAAGCGATTGGCCAAAGTGCTGTAAACCTGGCAGAAATTTGTTGCCTTATTTTCTGCAAACCACAGGCACAGCTTATTAATTGAGAAATGAGCATTAACTGGCATTAGCTGGCATCTGTAAACTGAAAAAAAACCAACCCAGAAACGGCCATGGTATACATTCAGCTGGTAGAGCTGAAAAGCTGCAGCAGGTAAAATTGGGTTTAAGCGCGAACACAAAACCATTTTAGGCGGCTGCTGGCAAATGCCCAAGTCTAGGGTTTTTAATGAGGCTTCTGCATCAAAATAAGTGAAACCACAGGGATTTTTAATTGTTCTTATTCTAAATATGAAACACACTGGAGCCGTATTCTTGCATCTAGGATGTTAGCATATATATTGGCATATTAACATGACCACTTTTCTGTTCTAAAAGTATAGCTCTCAGAAAACTTGAGCACCAGGGTACATTAGGGAGGAATCAGCATGGAAGATTTAAAAACAGTTTAACTCTTTCAGATTTAAAGTGGGGTTCTTTTTGTGGGTATTTAGGTATGGGTTTGGTTGTTGGGTTTTTTTTTAATATACATTTTTGTTGTGTTTTTTTATTGTCAAGCATGGTGAGCTGCTCAGACTGTATAAGAAAAGATCTCTTGCTGTGCTTGTCGCCGGGTTTCTCTCTCTGGCAGCACAAAATAAAGTCTCTCTGTGCAGCAGCGTGGTTTCACAATCTCGTGGCCACGATGTAGGGCAGAGGATCTGTGCTCCCCTCATTTAATATGAGCTATCAGGAGAGTGGGAATTCACAGATGTAAATTGTTTTCTTGCTCTGACGGAGGAAAAAAATTAGCATAAATCTTTAATCCTGCTGGGGAGGGGAGTAAATAAATTATTTACGTGCACTGTCATGTTGCTATATTGCTGATTGACATCGCTGTTTGTGTGCTACCAGCTATACAAAGGTGGGCGCCATAGCCAGAAGAGCTGTTTATCTTCCCAGTCCAGCAAAGAGCTAAACATATATAAATGAATATGCATCAGTTGTTTGCAAGTTAGAACCAAAATCAACCTTAACCCAAGGTTGGTTGTGGAGGCAGGAGGTAGCACGGGCATGGAAGGAGGAGGAGGGTGCAAATGCATCCGTGAAATTGCATAGCAGTGAGAATGGTAAGAAGCTGAGGTTTAGAGATGACTTTTTAAAAAGCTGCTGGACTCACTTAGAAAAGAGGCCTTATAACAAACATCACACAAAATTATTTTTCAGATGTCCAAAATTACCTTTCCACAATGGAGATAGAGAAGGCTGGGAACCCATTGCAGACTAATACAGGGAGTTAGAGACAGCCAAAGGCATTTGGGGAAAAGGGAGTTGGAGAAGTGAGTGTGCAGGAGCTCTGCAGACAACAGTGAGCAAGATTAAGAAAGGGTTATAGTTATTCGGATTTGGCCTTTGGGGTAAATAGGGTTGTGCTTTACAAGCAACAGTAAAAACAAACAAGTTTGTATTTACTAGGCTATGTAAGGAGGTCTGTAGCCCCACATTAGAAGTGCCTACGTGCAGTGTGCACATTCCCAGTCATTCGATGCAAACATGGTCTCTTGGCAGCACCCACACAGATAGTATTTGGATCTAGCCCTGAAAGGAAGATTGCCTTTTAATGTGTAAAACTCTGTGGATAGTTTGCTATTAAGAAAAAAAAAAAAAAAGTATTGGTTACAAAGAAACCAAAAATGCCAATGTTCTTTCTTCACCCTTACACTCATAGCAGTCCCACCTTTGATTATAAAAGTCTTGTTTGGCTTCTATCAGGGTAAACTCAGAGCAACTCTGTTCATGTTGGGAGAGTAGCAGTAACAATAAAAAAATAAAAAAATAAAAAAAAGGTATAAGCAGTAGCAGATTGAAACTCAGTATTTTGAGCAGCTGGGGAAATTATGTTATAACCTTATATTTCCAGATACGTATCAGACCTGTTCACAATATAAAGGATAGTGTTCCAAAATTACAGCTTTGAATCTGGGTGGTATTGCCTCTGGCTATTGTTTGCAGTTGGGAATGAAAGAAGTTGCATCAAGTAGTAGAGTGTTTGCTATAAAGGTACAAGTTATATTACATTCCACGGGGCTGTGGTTGGAGGGGTTGATGATGGAGACAGACCCATTCACCTGTAGGTCACTGATTCAGTTCCAGATAAAGATAATAGTAATCATATTGTCATCAGAGTTAAAAATGGGCTTTTACTGCCCGTTTAAAGCTCTGGACTTAGTATCTTTTGAGACAGCAGATTATAATCCCCAGGTTTCAGGCTTTGTGATTTGGATGCTTGGCAGGCTGTGGTGCAGGTTCTCCAGCCTGAACCGAGCCTCTGCATGAGCTTTGCTCCCCTGCTGCTTTTAGAGGTGGTTGTTGGGAGAGAATAGTGATCTAAATCACACAGTGTGCCACACAAGGTAGCCAGGTCTCTTGAGTCTGTGGTTTACAGCAGCCACCACCCGTTGTGGATGCTATAAGGAGCAAAGGCAGAAGGGCTGGAGGGACCTTCCTTCTACACAGCAGTACCAACATGTCAGATCCAAAGCCTATCTACAGGGAAAAGCATTGTCATGTCTTACTCTGAAGATACAAAGAGGTTTTTTGGTGTTTAGCATGTCAGTTTGGCATTTAGAAGATGCTGCATTTTCCTTTTAGGTAAATCTGGTTTGGTAGCTTTGCAAAGAGATGAGTGAACCCTTGGATCAATAGGACTGTAAAGCTGTAGAAGTGTCAGCTGGGAAGCACAGGGAGAGCCCTTTGGATTTCATTATTCTTCCCATTTATTTATACCCTTTTCACTATATAATCTTTTTAATAATCATCTTTTCACATCTCTCTCTCTCTAAAAATGTATATAATGTATATATGGATCTACTGCACACTGGCCAATGCTTTTCCTTCCCTCTAGTTCTGCATTTCTTCACTGGGTTCTTTCTGCCCATCCCTTTTCCCACAGCCTTTCTGTTTCCCACTTTTCTGACTCTCATGAGCTTTCAGCATCTTTTTCTTCAGCTCCTGTCCATCCCACAGTCTCCTAAGCAGATCACCAAGCTACTAACGCTTGCTTTCCAGTCCTGCTCCAAAACTCTGGGTGTTTGATGTGGGATTAGAAATTAGGCAAAATGAGTTTACCCATCCCTGTTTTGCGTTAGACTCCAGTTCACAGCGTTACCATCCAGACGTTCACAGTAGCCATAAACTGTGTGGTCTTTTTTGCAACCAGACTGCACAGACTACATACGAAAACAACTTTTTTCAATGGCAAAAGAGTGTTGGCCTTGTAATTTTCCATCAACTGCACTGAAAAGTAAAATTAGAATCTTTGCTATCAGCTCAGTGACTTTGCCCGTCCTTCAGATGCAGCAAGTAATATTTTTCATCCATAGGAAGTAACTGAGCTCAGCTGAATAAATTGGTTTAAGGCAAAAAGTGGGACTTAGTCACCCCCAGTGTAACTCTCCTGGTGTCACTGGTACAACTAACTCAGTGTTGCCAACTCTTGTAGTTTTAGTACAAGTTGCACAGCAATTTCTGCTTTTCTCAAAACCCCAGCTCCTGACAGCGTGTGCTGAGGTGGGAAACTCAGCTTTCATGTGCAACCAGACATGAGTTTCTCAAGAAGCTAAATACTCAGGTAAATGCCCGAAGACTCATAACCCTCAAAGCTCAGAAAGCAGAAGGCAAATCAACTCCAAATCCACCTCTCTATTTTTGGCTATTTTTCAGTCTTTTGATTTTTGGGATTTTTTTTTTTCTTCCCCCAGCCTGATTTGTGATATTTGAACGCTTCAGGTTGGCAATGCTGCTCCCTCCGTTGGCATCGGTGGAGTTAGACCAGGGATGAGTTTGGCCCAGTGCTTGTGGAAGTCAGGTGTATGACTCTGTTCCTTGCAATGTTTTATTTGATGTGATCTGCTGTTCTCTTGGGGGCCAAAAGAAGTGGGTTTTCTTAGAAAAATAAAATTCTATCATCACTTGATACAAAAAATGGTATTTACAGAATTGTTTTCCCCCGTCTTTTGTTATAATTTTTTAGGTGCTTCAGAGCTGGGCCCATTTTCAGATCCCAGGCAGTTCACAAGCATTTCATCCCTCACTGAGAGCCGCTTCTCCAACCCACGAATGCACTATCCAGCCACCTTTACCTATACACCGCCAGTCACCTCAGGCATGTCACTGGGTATGTCCGCAACCACTCACTACCACACCTACCTACCACCACCCTACCCCGGCTCTTCCCAAAACCAAAGTGGACCTTTCCAGACCAGCAGCACTCCATATCTCTACTATGGCACTTCGTCAGGATCATACCAGTTCCCCATGGTGCCGGGTGGGGACCGCTCCCCCTCCAGGATGCTTCCTCCATGCACCACCACGTCCAACGGCAGCACGCTGTTAAACCCTAACTTGCCCAACCAGAGTGACGGGGTGGAGGCGGATGGCAGCCACAGCAGCTCCCCAACCGTCTTGAATTCTAGTGGCAGAATGGATGAGTCCGTTTGGAGGCCGTACTGAGATTTCTTCCGTAGACGGCCCGACCTCCGCGAGCCAAAAACAAAAACAAACAAAAACCCAAACCAAACAAATGGTCGACTAACTACGAAGTGCCTGTTTTTTGTGCTTTTTTTTCTTAAGAAAAAAAAAAGAAAGAAAAAAAAAAGAAAAAAAAATTACCAATATGTGCAACTGTATAGATGGGATGATAATGGCCATAAATAACCATAAATAACACAAGAGTTACCAACACACCGCAACCCATGTTTCAGATTATGTGTATCAAAGCACATATTTTTTTTTCTCTTGGAATCATTTTACCTTATTCTATATTTAAAATGTAGTTTTTACACACACACAAAATCCCACCCCCTCTTTTTTTTTTTTTAAAATTTTTCATGATCTAGAGTGTTGTAATAACTAGAGAGTTCTTTTGCCAATGAGGAGAGAACGGACTCCCCAGCTATCAGGAGAAACACCATGATGCAAGGCAAAGGCTGCATTCCCTTTTAAGTAAAAACCCCCTAACCATGAACTCCAGATACAGTTGCAATCATACAACGTATGGGACCCTCTCCACACCTGTAGTGCAATTCGACTGGCTTGTATTGGTGCACATAAAAAGGAGAGCAAAGATGGAGTTGCTTCCATTTTGCCATGATATGTTCAGATGAAAAGAACTGTCCCAAAAAACTCTGTCCAAGCCTTGCTGCAGATAACGGTTGGAACTTCTCTGTGCTCATTGCTTCTTTTTTTGGTTTGTTTTTGGGTACTTAAAGAGAACAAGTTTTCAAGTTAGGCTAGAGAACCCTGGGGTTTCCTTTTTGCTTTTGTATCCGTTCATTTTGCCTTTGATTAGCCAAAAACCAAAAATAACAACCAAAACCATTAAAAACAAAGAAACACAAAATGTTATTACTTATGCAAAATATGAAAATGGCAATATATATAACTAGAGCCAAAATGGTATACATAGTATTTGTGTTCGGCTATGTTCTTTTTTATTTTAAATTATAAATGTGTAAAATTTGAGGTTGTTTGCTAACATGAATCATCATATAACTTTAAAAGAATATTTATGATTATTTAATGACATTTGGACCCTTTAAACGTTTCTTAATGTAATGATATACTGACTTCGGTCTCTAAAAGTGTATTTGGGTTGTTTTTGTTTTGTTTTGTTTTGTTTTATTTAGTACATTTCTGCAATGGTGCAAACCTCAAACCTTTACCCAACTCTGAAAAGTAGTTCCAGTGTGAATCAGTTTACAGTGTGACTTAAAAACGACAAACCCAACCCAAATGCATCCACATCAAATGATTTTGGATGTAGGATCTTTTTATATAACTTATGAAGGAAATATTGTTTTTAAAATATTTTTATTAGCTGTCTGGTTGCCTTCAACACAGTCTTGCCTTTTAATCAGTTGTGGAGACACTGGAAAAATGGTAGGAAGGGTGAAATATTTTCCATCCTTCCCCTAATTTCTTCTTCTCCCAGGATTTTTCTCAGAACTTCCAAATTTGAAAATATTCATATTTAAAATATTCTATTTTGACAGCATGATTTGGATTTTGACAGGTTGGTTGGTTGGGTTTTTTTTTTCTCAAAGAAAAATCAAAACCATTTCAAAGCCCGTATTTTACAAATAATGAATTGTTTAAAAAATAATATCTCAGAAATGGATTAAGGGAGAATTGGTGAATTTTTTTCCTCCCCCTTCCCCTTGCAATTTCAGCCCACTCGATGGAATTAAAAGGTTCAAAACTTGAGACAGAAACTGCCTGGTAGCACATCACCACATGGTAGCATTAAATGCTAGAGCCGTAAGGATGCCGTGTTGACTTTGAAGCTGATGTGGCTGGTGCCGTATTAGAGCGAGGAGCCCAAGGGCAGCGCTACCGGCCTCTGCAAACGCTCAACATAAAATAAACCCAGTCACCTTTAAAAGCCACCCTGGGGCTCCCAGGCATGATACAGGGAGAGCAAATTGCACCCAATACCCTTAACCAACCCTCTGCCAAACTCTCCAGCGGAGAGTATTGCAATAATTCAGCGCTGGGCACGGCCTTACGGAGCTGGACGACACCGTCACCGCTCGGTAATGGCAAAGCTGTTAAACTGCTGACCTTAGGGTGGCACAGCCCTCCCATTTGAGTGATGATGTGCTCTTAAAAAAAAAAGAAAAACCTAAAATTAATAAAGTCTTAGCCTTCTAAAGGTTGTATACCAAGTATGCTTAAAGTAAGACACTTTTTTTTTCTTTTTTGTTTTGTTTCTTCTAATACTAAGTTTTCCTTCAAAGATGGAAGCTGTAATTGATTCTATTTATTGTTGGTTTGTGGTAGCTTGAAGCATACCACTGTCCATTTATTTGTAACTGTAAAATACGTTTGTTAGTCTCAGCAGCACTTAAAAAGCCAGTGTCTGGTTACACATTTCAGTTTTGTTTTTTGTTTAGTAAGCAAGAGAAAAAGATGTACTGCCAGTGCAAGCTGTTTCCTATTTAATAAAAGGTACTATATTTGTACATTATTTGTTATTGCTGAGAAGGGCTTTTTAAGGTTTACTGTATGCATATTAAGTAATTTTTAGGGTGCTTTTGTGTTGAAATGTTGTTAAGAGTGGCTGCAGGCAGCAACCCAGATTTTTTTTTTTTTTTAAATTTTATTTTTATTTTTCCAAAGACTTTGTTGTAAAATTCAAGCACTTGGTTTTTGTTTCTGGATAAATCCAGCACAGACCAGACTTTTGTTTTGCTCAGTACGGACAGGACTGTTTGTGTCCCCGTGGTTTTTCAACTGGACCATTAGGGACAGACATGGCAAACGTTTTCTCCTCCCGGTCGAGGCACATGTGTCCAATCTGTGCCCTCAGATTCCCCAGCCATGTGGTCAGGCTTCTGGCTCAGCCTGCTTGAGATAGGAAGGAAAGGATTTACTAAGTCCCTGCAGATGGAAGAGCACCAGCCCCTTAAACTTCAGTAGATCCTGATGCTCCTGAACCCTCCCAATGGCTTGGGAAAATCTCTCCCGGTACATCAGGCTGGTGGTGGAGAGAGTTGTACAGGCTGAGGCAGAGATGCTCATCAAAGCTTTAGAAAAATGCTTCTGAGTTCCTTTGGAAATGCTTCTGAATCAGAATTTCAGACCAAAACCAAAAAAAAACCCAAAACCCAATCAGCACTAGGTAGTCAATTGTATCAGA
The DNA here is from genome assembly GCA_013401355.1 of Ceyx cyanopectus. Lineage (NCBI taxonomy): Eukaryota > Metazoa > Chordata > Aves > Coraciiformes > Alcedinidae > Ceyx > Ceyx cyanopectus. Next base: position 101,302 of record VYZU01079407.1, read on the forward strand.
TATTTGATGTTTTGCGAGGCACTTAGTGTTGAGAGATACCCAAAGGTACGACCCTTCCCCTCTGTGAGTGGCAATCTTAGGTACCAGGCCTAGATTTAAAGGTAAAAAGAGCCTTTTTTTACTTTCCAGTTCTCTTATCCTACCAAAGATTTCCTTCCAGAACAACAGGAACAACAATGTCCCTTTTGCTGAATGGAGGATTAAATCCTCCTCTCTCCTCCTAAGGGTAGCCAGATCAGGGTCAGTGGGTTGGGATGGATGAGTAAAGCAAATGATTTAACCCTCAGCATCATTTGTGTGGCGCTTATAGTTTCTTTGAAAAGACCAGCTGCTGTGTCTTTCTTAGGGTTGAAATTGTTTTTTAGGTTTTTTTGCCAGCAGTCCCCAAAGCAAAGATTTACTGGTTTTCCACAGGTACCATCCTGAGTGGGGAAAATTTTGCACTTTCACACTTAGCAAAGCAAAGCTCAGCCCTGCGCTGGGCTGCCCGCAGCCGACAAGCCACGAGCAAAAGCAATAATTCAAACCTGGATCAGCCATGAGCTCAAAGAAGCCCCATTTTCCAAACCCCTGAATCTCTTGGTTGTTCATTGTTTTGGTTTGGTTTTTTTTTTTTAATAGAATGCATTTCATTTTTAACATTATCTGAGAACTTTTTTTAGATGTTTGTTTACTTCCATGTTTACAGATAACTCTTTGCTTTGATATTTTTTTTTTAAATGCAGTACTTTTTAAGTATATCAGCCAAAACCATACTGTAACAGTAACTTTTGTTTTAGGTAATATGAGTGACATTCCAATTTTTTTTTTTGTTGGTTGTTTTTTGTTTTCCTTTTTTTTTGTTGCTAAATATGCTTTATCAGTCTTGAATTTCCGCTGGAACAAAATATTTGTAGCATTTTGTGTAAATACAAGCTTTAATTTTTTATTTTTTCAAATGCTGTCACCCGAGATTTGCTTTCCATGCACATATTGTACAAACACACTCTGCTTTATGCCACAGACGATGATTGTGGATCAGTTTACTTCAACTTCAAAGGGACTATTTGTATTGTATGTTGCAACTGTAAATTGAATTGTTTGGCATTTTCTCATGATTGTAATATTAATTTGAAGTTTGAATTTCATTTTCAATAAAATGGCTTTTTTTTTTGTTAATGTTCTTCTATGCTTCTTTTTCTTCTGCTGTCTCTTCTTAGTACCAGACAGGGTAACTAAGTACATGGTAGGATATAGTACAGGCCTTCCCGTGGTGGCCCCATCAATTTCTGCAGTGCCTCAGTTTTCAGTTAAATATAAAGAGCAAATTTCCAGGAATATGGGTGGTAAAGAACACCTTCTAAACCCAATCTCAAACATTGCTTCTTTTCCTGAGTCTGCAAACTATCAAAACCTGTGTCTCTTAGAGGAATGCAAACTGCTCCATTCATCTCGCTAGATTATTAACTCTGAAACCTAACAACTGACATTACCTGGGACTCTCTGGTGCAATAGTGCTGTGGGCAGAGCTTGAAGTACAGAAAAGCTGGGATAGATTTCCAAACCAGCAGGGAGGGATTGGGGTTTATGGAGCTTTTCCAGACTGGGGGTTGTGCTTTTCCCACCTCTTCCTGGTCAGACCTGAGAAATGCAGTTACAGATAATCTTGTGATTTGCATGGCCTGAGGCAAGAAGAGTTTCCAAGCAGTAAGAGATATATGGATAGGGAGGAGACTGGGGAGGAGGCTATTTTTCCTCCTAAGTGTCAGGGGTAGGAGGAGATGCAGCTAATGAAGGTGAGGTTGAGTTCACCCAAGGCTGTCTGCAGGAGGAGAGAACAGGAGTTATTTTGCAAGCTTGAGCCTGATTTCATAGTAAGTTCTTGTCCTTTCTAGCTATTTCTTGAGTCTGCAAAAGAGAAATAGTAACACAGAGAGGCATCGTGTTCTGATCATTTCAAGAAACCTTTAACTTTGAAGTTTAAAAGTCATTAATACTGATTTTTTGGGTTTTGTTTACCATGGACCTATATATTTCTTGGATGGTGGTTGAAAATTGAGATAATGTTTGGGGTTTTCCAGGGTCCTTTAATTCCAGCCAATAATCTGAGTCCGGAGTTTAGAGAAGCTTTATTGAAGAGTGAGGAACCAAGCAAACCAGTCAATGCTTTGCGGTGAAACTGCTATATAAATCATTTTGGGGGGATTTATGCTATAAACATCAGTGATAAGACTTTTTACTGCTGTCCAGTACACAGATTAGTCAGAGCACAGGGATGTTCATTATATTCTTTTTTTCATGGTCACTTAATCCAGATGTTCATAAAGGAAAATAAACAGATTTTCACTATTTTGTATAGCCAACTGGTAGAACTGGGGCCTAGGGAAGTTGTGCCACCTCAGTGCTTAGAGGTTTACAGGATGCAAGTGGGTAAATACAGAGGAACCCAGTCTGATCCTGGAGCTGAGGCTGCTTGAGCAGAAAGTTGGGCTGGAGACCTTCCAAATTAGCACATGGCCCTGTGAGTCAGTCTAGGAACTATCTGCTACAGGTTGGTGTCTGTGCTAGAAACTGCTTGTGTGACAGTATACATAACACAGATTCAGCTAAAACCAATCTGAATAAGGATGTTTGACAGATGAAATTCTTAATAAGCAGGTTATTGAGGTGTTCCTGCGGTTCTTTTGTTGATTTCTGGCATGTTTCTCAGGGATACCTATGGCAGACTTGTTCAGCACAAGGGCTTGAGAGTCAAACCATCACTCTTGTACAGTACAGAAACTCCAATTGTACCACATACTTGCTTTTGATTGTTATTATTCATTTACCCTTTTGCAGCTTGAGAAAGTGGCTCTCATTCTCTTGCCTTAGCCTGAAGTCAACTGCTCTCAAGGTGAAATGGCCAAAACTGGTCAGCGTGGAGGATTGCCCAATACTGAGATATATGGAGCGGTTGGGGGAGTTCAAACTCAACGTTCTTTTAGGAGATAAGATGTAAAGATGCTTGTAAGGGGTGGTGACTCTTGTCTTCCTCATCTTTTTGTGTCATTACATAGCTTCTTGGTTTTGGGTTGTCAGGGTGGAACATCAGCTCTGGCTCACTGGTGTCAGGCCTTTGCCAGTCCTCCTCTGCCTCCGCTGTGCATACAGCAGGCAGCATCTCAATGCTGCCTCTCCTTGTTGGCCTTGGTTTTAAATTTTTAATTTCCTGTGTCTGGGAACAACACAGAACAGCCACAGGCCTAAATTAGCCTTTTTTTGTAACTAAAACAAGCTCTTGGGGAGAGGTGGGGGAGAAGGAGCAGGATCTGACTTTATGGTTCAGCACCAAGCCCTGTGCTGACACCAAATTAAAAAAAAATCATCAAGCTGTTTACTAGGGAAAAGGAGGAAATCACCTCAGTTATATATCCCAGGATTGACATGTACCATCTAGTTACCTTCTGCATGGTCAGGAGGAAATGAATCAGTATTTTGGGGCGAAAGCCCTGCCCTGAGCTCAGGGACAGACAGTGTTCTGTAAGTCACATTAGTGCTCTGCAGCATGCAGGGGCAGGGCGATTGGAACAGGGCTGGGGGGTGTCACACTAGATCCTGTATGTGTCTAGAAGAGGCCATGGTGCCATGTGGGGGACCAGCTTTACTGCTCAGGCACTCACCGCTTGGCTGAATGCTTGCAGAGAACATCCCAAGTGCATTATTCACCAGAAATATTTGTTGGATAAGTTAAAATAATAAGCAAATCCACTAGGAAATCTTAATCTTTGGATAGGTGATGGCAATGACTGCAGCAGATAAAATACTAGGAGCAGGTTGAGAATTTCTACTCAATGCCTCGAGGAAAAGCTTTAGCACAAGCTTAAAGCAAAAAAAGTCCAAATATTTAGCACTCAAAAGTCTTTGGCTTTCCATAATTGTCTGTAGATTACTGGTGCAGTATCAGTTTGGGATGCATGGAGCTGTTCTCATAAGATCTCTGTGACATTTATATGGCCATGGAGGGGGGAGATGTTGGCATTTACTCCTCTGGCAGTACAAAGCTGTTCACCCCAGTAACAGGTACAACTGCAAGATACAATAAGAATGAAGCCTGAACTTCCAAAAGCATCTGATGCAGTGCAAAGTAACTTGGGACCTGTGACATAATTTAAAATTGAAGTTCTCAGGCCTGTCCTGCTACTTGCAAGCAGATTAATTGAATATGTTACTTATAGGACATGATACCTGCATTTCTATTGTAGACTGTGTTATCTAAATAACAACTGGACTTGAGTTTCCTTCATTGGGAATTCAAATGCACTTGAATTTCCCTACTAAAGTTCGGGTGAGAGAATAAAATCCCTATGGTTGTATTTTTAAGATCTTTCAAGGATGAGACAAACTGGATTTTTTCTGTGGCTGGGAAGTTTCATCATCCTCTGTGATCCTTAAGGCAGTTTTGGACTCCTGTTTCTGTGCCTCAGTTTCCCTAAATATAGAACAGGGATTTACTATTTCCCTGCTTTGTCATGATGTCCCATGGACTCACTGTTTATAGAGAGCTTTGAACTCTTGTTGTTATTGTTGTTGTTCATCTCTTTTACTACAAATCCAATGTTTGGTCTCACACCATTGGATAGTGTCCCTTGAAACAGCACATTTCTAAACCACATGTTTAGAAAAATTGACCCAGTTTCCAGACTGCTGATCTGGTCAAAAAAAACCCAATGTGGAGTTAAGGCCAAGTTGTGCTGTCTCAACAGATTTACTGGGGATTTGCGGTGGGGCAGGAAGGAAAGCAGAGATCCCTGCAATCCATGCAGGCAGCCTCTCCCTCCCGGCAGCTCGCTCGGGATGAGCAGCTGGAGCTTGTGGGATGTCCCAGCACTTAGAGAAAAGCAAACAACCCACGTTGAAGTTGATACACCGCAGCAACTTGCCAGTGATTAATGTTCACCACAAGGCCAAATTCAGATGGTGATTACGCCAGTAGGGATCAGCTGAAGTCCCTATTAGTCCACATTTTTGGACTCCCAGCAGTTTTAAACCCGTAAGTATGGGTGTTAACAATAAGAGTCACTGAAATGCTGGTTGGAAGGGGTCTGTGAGTCTCCTAGCCCAAGGGAGGTTTAATGCAGCCCCGCTGCCACGGGGTCCACTCAACATGGATGAGCCCAACAGGTCTTCTTTATGGAGATGGAGCCAGGGCTTCAGCAGAGCATCCCAGTCCCACATACCTCCTAATGTCCACTTCCTAAAGTACAACTGGTGACATTTTTCCCCAGCCTCTGGATTAGGGTTTGGGTTTTGTCCCGCTGCTGGGTTTGGGCACACAGGGCACAGTAAGGGTTTAAAACTTCGTTGCACATCTCTAGGAGCCCATTGCTTAGTGACCACTCCTTTCTAGCTCTTCCTTTGTATTGCTTCAGGCTGGGACTTTAGAGCACTACTGAAAATAAAGTTAGAGCCTAAAAGCCTAAACACCAAGGCAATCCCTCACCCCCCACCCCAGCTTGTTTACTTTTTCCTTTCTGTTTGAAAATAAGTTGTTAGTAGCTGAAAATAGCGCTGCTGCATCCAAATGCTGTGAGAGAGCTCAGGAAAGCACAGTTTTTATCCCTGGTCCAGGGTGTGCAAGGTGAGTTAGCAAATGTCAGGAAATAGGAAGGAAAGTCTGTGTCAGAAGGGAAAAAAAAGTCCTATATAATCCAGACAGATCTCGGGAAACCTGAATGCAAAGGATCTTTGTCCCTGTGTTGCCAGTAGTGGTGTTCTCCTAGCAGAGCAGGATGTTCTCATCCTTTAATAATAGCCAGGCCAGATGCGAAAGCAGCTTCTGCAAATACTGTACAAGTGAGAAGGCGAACAGCTGATTTCTGTTAAGATGAATACACCAGGAGAATAAGCCAAAAAAAAGTACGAGAAATCTCCAGAGATCTTTCTTTGCAACGACGTTTGGCAGCTCGATCTCCAAGTCGGGACTGCAAATCCATCCCGTGCTTCTCTCCCTCCGCTGATCCGACACCGCGTGTTGAGCGGCAATTCCTGCACTGCTCGGGGATTTGCAGCAGCGCTGGCAGGGATTTCCCCCTGTACTTTAAAAAGCTGCAAAATCCACAGCCTTTGGCTTTGGTGGAGCTGTAGAAAGTACCAATCGATGAGGAATTTGCTTGACTTGCTCCTTGTCATGGAAAACGATTACATGCTGAGTTGGGGCCAGTGATTTAAAATGGCTTTTTTTTCCCTTTTTTTTTTTTTTTTTGGTACTTTCTTGTCTTCTCTGTTTTCTTTCCTTAGTTTATTTGTCTGGAAGAGATTAATTCAAACTGCTGGACAGAAACAGAATTGTTGGTTTATAAGCATTGCAATGGGCATTAAGAAAGATGTGCCCTTCTCTCCCCACACAACCCCTTCAATCATCCTTTCCTTTTGTTCAGCACTGCATTCAGAAGCTGCATTTTCCTCTGGGCAGGGCTCTTTGAAATCACAGTTAAATCACTCCTGTTTGTAATGTGCTCATAGGTATTGGATGGGAAGTGTTAGAGAAAAGTAGGGTACCAGGTGACGTGATGTTTTATATTCCTGTAGCAGGACAAGGTCCAAGAGGAAAAAGAACTGACTCTGTACCATGTTGCCACATTTTTCTCATATGCTGAATGGCAGTCCTCCTCGAAAACAGTTCCTAGAAACCAGAAAAAAGCCCATTGTGAAACGATGGGAAGAACTCATCCAGTGTTTAGGATTGCTGGCTAATGACTGCAGATAAAGATGTTTACAGAGAACTTGTGCAATCATTTTCCTTGACAGCAAGAGAAGGTTTTCATACATGTCATTTCAAACCTCCCTATCTCTGCCTGACCAAGAGGATCCCCCCCAGTTGCTATTTTCATCAGTTTCCTATAGGAACTCATTTTGGTGGCTCCATTTAACAGACTTCAAGGACACTTTTTTTCCTCTGTGCATTGACTTTATTTATAAAAGATACTTTCTGGGACAATGGTCATATTAGGACTGGCATTTTGTTTATTGTGGGCATCTGCCCAGGAGCAGCTCACCAGCTCCTCCATGATGGAAAATACCTACATATAACATGCTGAGAACTTTCTGAACAATAAAGCTCAGAGGGTTGTGATCAGTGGTGCAGAGTTAATCTGTAGACCTGTATCTAGTGGTGTTCCCAGGAGTCAGTTCTGGGTCCAGTCTTATTCCACATCTTCACCAATGACCTAGATGAAGGCACAGAGTGCACCCTCAGCAAGTTTGCTGATGATACTAAACTGGGAGGAGTGGCTGAGACACTGGAAGGCTGTGCTGCCATCCAGAGAAATCTGGACAGTTTGGAGACCTGGGCAGAGGCAAAGCTAACGAAAAGTCAATAAGGATAAGAGAGGTCAATGGAGGCTACAGGGATGATGGCTGGAACAACTCTCTTATGAGGAAAGGCTGAGAGCCCTGGGGCTGTTTAATCTGAAGACAAGAAGACTGAGAGGGGGGTCTTACTAATGTTTACAAATCTCTGAAGGGTGGTTGTCAGGTAGAAGAGGCCAGTCTCTTTTCAGTGGTGCCCCGTGAGAGAATGAGAGGTAATGCTAGCAAGGTAAAACACAAGAAGTTCCACCTAAACATGAGGAAAAATGTAATCACTGTGAGGATGACAGAGCCTGGAACAGGCTGCCCAGAGAGGTTGTGGAGTCTCCTTCTCTGGAGACTTTCAAGACCCACTTGGATCTGTTGCTGTGTGGCCTTCCCTGGGTGATCTAGATCTGACAGGGGGGTTGGATTCAGTGATCTCCAAAGGTCCCTTCCAATCCCTACCATTCTATGATGAATTGCAGCCTTACCTGGTTACTGTCTCTTGTATTTACTGATCCAGGTGTGTGAGGGACAGACCCTGTACCCTCACTGTCTCAGCAGCACCTATGGTGAAGCATGGAAAGAGGATCTTGCACTCATGGCTCAGGGCACATGCCCCATGCTGGGGCAATTGGCTGCTCAGACACACCTGCCTGTAACAGAGCTCACCATCTGGAGAAAAAATAGAGACAGATAAATGTAGGTCATCTGCAGCATGACAGTCTAGAGACAGGAAAACACAAACCGTTGGTCCTTGAACAGACCATGATTCAGAGGAGTTGGCACCTCCCCGAGTCTGTTCAACTACAGTCAATGATGGCTCACACCCGTCCCAGTGGGGCTGGGAAATGCTGATGAAGATGGTTAAATGACTTCATACTATAAACAAAAGTCCTCCCAGAGGCAAATCTCCATGTTCAGGTCTTGGGTTTTATCTGGAAGTAGTTAAGCCCTGAAGGCATCTCCTAACCCCTTGAAGGTTTTGGACATCTAGGGTCAGTGTTCAGATCTTGCATTTGGCTCTGTCTGCCTGTCAAAAGGCAAAGTTAAAATTGATGCAGTTTGTGTTTTGGAGAAATGTAGACTTGCTGAAGTTGCTGCCAGATTTAATGTCAGTATTGGCCCTTTTGCATTTCAGTTACTGCTGTGTTAAATTATTTGAATTATCAACCCTTCCTGATCCATGAGTGGGTCAGGATATGAGGGGATCCATCACCTCCTGAAGTGTGTAGCCCAAACTCATCACTGGTGTATCAAAGCTTTTTCATCCCATTGTGTCCTTTTGACCCTGCACCAGTACTGAGCCCCAGAATAAGGGAAAATTGTATCAGCCTGGCTAGTTTAAGTCACCTCAAGACCCATGAAAATGTGCACCCAACAGAGAAGAGGACAATACTGAATGTGCCAAGGTCTCCTGTTAGAGGTGAGAATGACACAGACCTCAGGCCTTGAAAATGGTGTGTCAAAGTAATTCATGTAGTGCTTCTTTGCCACAATAACTGCAAATAAGAAATTGAACCTCAAAGACGGAAGAGGTGAAGTTCAGAAACACCCACAAGGGATGAGAAAGGGGAAAATCTAATTTTTAGCTGCCTCCCGGAATAAGAAGTTCACTTTTGAAAAGGTTTTCTCAAACTCACTTGCTTCTCAAGTGTCTAGAAGCGATGGGTACTTAATAAAAGCTGGGCAATACTTCTGGCAGGCATTTGTGAAAATGGGTATGGGTAGGAATTGGTCTCTGTATTTACCACCTTGTGGAGCCAAGGGTGGATTTTAAAATATTATCAGAAATGGATGGGACAGGGGAACTTATCTTACTATGATTTCTACAATTCCTGGTTTATTTAGAAAAAGTGATTGTTCTTTAGTTATTTCTTTTAGCTTAAAATGCAGTTATTTTTTTTCTTCCTAGGGTTTTTGGCTGCTCTACAGCTGTTAAGAAATCAGTATTACTTAGTAAAATATGTACCCATTTGTTAATATTTGTGATAAGGGAAATTTCAAAGAATTTAAAGGCTGTGGTGCTATTTTTTCTGGAAAAGGTCAATACCATGCCAGAAAGCACATTTCTCTTTAGTAGGTCAATACCAATCCCAATTAAAAAGGGAGTGTTGCAGTTTGGGGATTTTTTCTTTCTGCTACAGAACCTATAGAAGTCCATTCTACTTTGCCCTCTCTGGATTCACAAGGTTTAAAAGACATTAGAAGACATTTGAAGACATTAGAAGATGGAGGAAAGTTTATTCTCCTTTGGTCAGGTGACTGGTCATTCTAGCTGCAATGTTTCCCACTGGCCCTCTATAAACTCCAGTGTCTGATACTGGTGGATACTGCTGGTTCATGGCATATCAGTGAGACAAAGCAGTATCTTTGGTATGCCAACCAACACAGCTGGAAAAAATGTCAAGTTCTTGGCCAAGTAATTCTTAAAATTCTAAAAAAAAAAAAAAAAAGAGGTAGAGAAACAGGAAAAAATTACTGTAATTTTATAAATTATCTGAGATGTAAAAGTAGAGCAGAGAGGGACCTTGAAGTGGGGGAGATGAAGGAAAAGATTTAAGTGCCTTAAAGCAGTATTTCTATTGTATCCATAATAGTTACTGTCTAGTACAATCAGAAATTTCAGTTCTCAGATTCATCTTGCATTGATCTTCTTCTTAGAGGGCTTAAAGGTCATACATAGTTCATCTTTTTTTTTTTTCTCATAGCCTTTAGCAGTTGCTTTTGGGACTCACAGTTTATCGGGTGGTCTAATCAACTGCCTCAGAAATCCCTCCCTCCCCAAGCCTGACTATTTCTCTTTCAACAAGTTTACATCCATAGACTCCAGCAGCTTGAATTTTAAGTCTGTGACCTTGTAGTTGTTTTTCAGTATGAAGCCTGGGCACTGAGCAATTGCAAGAATGTGGCAAACTTCTTGGTCAGTGGGTTGCTTGTAGAGGATGTAGATCTTTCACAGACTTTTTCCACCCCCAGCAGATATGTTGGGGATAACTGGGGCATCAATCATTATTGACAATATTTTGCATATGTTTCCTGGGTGGGAAAAATGATACATAGCCTTTTGTTCAATGCAGAAAAGCAGAGCATCAGGAAAAATGAGGTGTCCCAGCCTTTGAACTGTGTTAATGGGTGTGATATATTGTTGTGAAGATGCCTCCTCTTTGTAGTCAGCACCTCTCCAGTCCTACCTGAGCAAAGTTTAGGGTCTCTCTGGGTTGGTCTAAGTCATGAGAAAGCCAGGAGATGTTACTTTTCATACTTGATGCAAAGGAAACAACTTCTGTTTTCTTGACATTTTGACCCTCTGTTTTCTTATCAGCCACCACAGCAGTGTCACAAAGATGGTGCAGATAGCAGACAAAAAGAGACGAACCACATTAATCTAGTTTCCTTATTTGCATTTTATTTGTTCTGACTACGTCTGGGCTGTTGCATCCTGACTGCCTTCACTTGTGTAGAAGCAACTTCTCTGAACAGCTGTTGGTCCATGAATAAGAAAGCTCTATGAATGCAAAGCCTGGGTAGACAGAATGAGTGATTTTGTGAGGAAGTGTGTCCTTCTTTCAGCTTAAAGGTTTAGCTTAGATTTTTTTGGAGTGTTTAATTTTCAGCCCCTTTTGGAAGGTGACAGAGCTACTAGGATTGTGCTGGGCAGTGTCTTCTTGTCCCTCTGCCTGTAGCTTTTCAGTTCAGTGGCCAGCCACAGTTCAGTGACACTCACTGATTTCACAACTCCTAAATTCAAATTCATTTCTTGGTGACTTCAGATAGCAGAGATATTTCTGTCTGAGGGTAGATTTGGATACAACATTTATTGTAGAACAAAGAGGACAATGAAGACAGAAAAACAAGTTCCTGTGCCCATCAACAAGGCTGGTTAGCTCTTCATACAATGATTTGTCTTAAAATTTATGGGAGTATTCTTATTCTTTTCATATTTTTACCAATTGTAAATTTTAGGCCTAGACTAAGGCAACAGGAGACTCAGAGACCTCCTAACAAGTTCAGCCCATGGAAGCAACTCATAGTTTCCAACTGGACCACCACCTACACCTACCACTGAACATTACTGCTTGTTACAGATGTAGGAAAGGATTTAATCATGTCTATAAAATAACTTCATCCCTTCAAGTGTACAGTGTCTTTTTTCATTGTAAATTATCCTGAAGTCTGAATAATTTCTGAGTGGCTCGTTGGCTTCTAAAGGGTAAGACAGCCATAGCTGTAGTGCCTGAGTGTGCCCATTGTGCACCCATCTGCTTGTTTATGTGTTTTCTGTTGAGTTTCAGGAACCTTCTAAGCTCACTGCTTAGTAATTAAGCATATTGAGTGAGGGCTGGAGGAGCTCTTCAATGTTCAAGCATGAGACAATTTCAAAGTCTGAGTCCACAGCCGTACTGGAAGTGCTCCACAAATGCTCTTTTCCTCCCTGAACATCAACATATTAGTGACTTGGGTGCACTCTTACTACATGCAAACTTTTATTACTGGGAGAAAACAGACTGTGCACCATTTTCTTCTGCATCTGGATGATCTTCAAAGGGAATAGTTGGGACAGCCCCACTGTGCATGAGTGGTCTCCCAAGCAGAACAACTGGAAGACCAGAATTGCCCAGCCCTGGTTTATAGGCTCAGCCATAACTATGACATGTTTCCTGGTCCCTTCTTCTAAATCCACAAGAAATTTTCTTGCCTAGAAATATGAAGTAAAATGCCTTTGCTGAAAGCCCAGTGAAAGAGGTTTCAAGGTACTGTGTTTGGCTTCACCCATGCAGTTCAGTGAGCATGGCCTGTCAGTGTGATGAGGCTGACATGGTGTCACTCATTGAGATGCAGTGAAAAGATGACAAGCCTGAGCCCTGTGATTCTGCAGAGCAAAAAATAAAATGTTTATCTGATTTGACCTAGATTTGGCCTTGATTTTTAAAGGCAGGCTGGTTGCTCTATGAATAAACTCAGGATGTTGAACATAAACATGTAAAACATAGGAGTGGATGACTCTTCTCACTCAAGCCCTAGAAACCAGAAAAGGAGAGTCTTAAGATTTTAAAAGAAAAGTCCTAGCAGTGTGGAAGCAAGATGGGAAGATGCTCCATTAAAAACAATTTGTGTTTCCACTTTCCATATCCTTGGGAACATGATACTCCTGGCCTAGTGCTGGCCACACACACCCTGCCCTACTCCTGGGATTATTCCTCAGATCGTCTGCAGACTAGAGCTAAAATTAGAGTTATACACCATCATGAGCCCTCAATAAGAGGCAGCCGCTGTAGAAACCAGAAACTTAAACCTCTTCCTGGAACCCCGGGTGGGGTGTTTTCAAAGAAAAGGTCAAGCTCTCTCTTTCTGTCCACTAAAAACAACTAACTGTGAACGTAAGCTTCGATATTTTCTAAAGGTTTTTTCTGTAGTCCAGACTTCTAGATTGAAAATAATACAGAATAGATCTTTCCTCCTGGCTCTGCTGGTTGTTTGCAGGCAGTTTTTCCCTTGCCAGCATTGCCTGTCTGAATGCTTCACCTCAGGCTTCTTTTGCCCTGTCCTGTATGCTCCAGACATCTGCCTGGACCCCTACCCTGGTGCACTGACCTCCTAACACACAGAGTTCATTTGCCATAGTAAAGCTGCGCTTGTGGAAATCTGTTTTTAACCTTTTGGCTGAGCAAACAGGAGCATTCACACCTCCTGACATTGGGCTGCAGTGTGGAAAGGAAAGCAAGATTTATGAAGCCTGGGAGAAAATAAAGTGGAAAGAGAGCAGGTGTACCAACAGTGATGTTCCCTTGGGAGAAGGCAGGAGTGCATTTCCATCTCCGTTTTGCCAGGTGTGATTTTTTCCAGGACCTGTTATCACTCACTAATTAGTGCTTACACATGCCACCACCCTCCCAAAACCCAGCCCAGGGTGGAGATGAGCTATTTGGGAAGAACTGCTGCAAATGGCAAAGATGCCCAAAGAGGCAGGAGCGGGGGTTATCTGAGCTCATTCAGGATGGATTGCCATATCTAGTCTAGTTATCCTATGTTCATCACCTTTATAGTAAATGAAGGGAAAGTAGCATTTTGATGCAGCAGTCTTTAGTTACCCATTTTAGGACAAGATGATTTAGAATAGTATTTCTTCCTCTACACTCTAACATCCAAAAACAGCTACCATGGTATCCATATAATGAGGAGATGCAAAAAAATGTGGCCCTGAAGCCACTCTACCTGTAGATTTCAGATACCTCAAGGATGGAAAATAGTTGTGTTGAATCCAAATTATTTCTCAATCTTTTAAATCCATGGTTGTCCACAAAAATAGTGAAAGCACCATATTTTTGAACAGGAACGGGGTTTTTTTTTGTGAAAGTTGTCAGCTCCATGCTCTTGCCCCAACAGATATTTTTGGTAGTGCAAGTCTTTGAGTTGGTCTTGGTGTGTGACAGGAGTGAGCAAGACTCAGGACCTCACCCATTAGTTCCTGAGCTTTGGATTGAGTTTTCTAGTTTTCCTTTCAGTGGCAAACAGAAAACTGTTCTGGGAATCAAAGGAGAAAGAAGGAGGAGGGCAGTTTGACCTTCATTTGGCATGAGTGGTAACCTTGCTGCTCTGGATGCAAATTCGCTGCACAAATGATGCAGTGACAATCTGACCTCAAAAAAGCTTCAAGGCTCCTTTAGACAAATAGCCATAGACTTGGATGCTTTCCCAAAGTGTAACTAAACAATTCATGCTTGCAAAAAGACAAGTTGGGAATCTTCCAGGAGGTTTTTCCTAAAAGGCGTCTGAATCTTTCTGCTCCAATGGGGCTAAAATCACTCTGGGATGACTCTTGCTCATGTTGGGGCAGTCAGAGGGGAGCCAATGACAGGTGGCAGCAGGGTACCAAACTGGAACAAAACAGTCTTGGGATGGGTCTTCTTCATTTCAGCCACATTGTTCCTGGTCCTGAGCAGAGCGAGGGAACGGAAAAAGTAATGAGAGAAAGATTCATGAACTGTCAACAGCAAGAGCCATGGCTTGGGTGCAGGTGGCACCCAACCAAGGGCTCTGGCCAGGCTGTATTTCTGTAAGCAGCAGAAGAAGGAACATCAATCATCTGCACAAAGAGTCATGATGGATGTGGGGTAATAAGAACCTAGAGGCACTGCTGTCCCCAGCTGCACCGTGTGGTTGGCCCCTTGATGTTGGCATTTTGTATGAGCCAGCTGTGCTGCACAGCCAGGTCCACACCATCAAAGGCAGTGCATGTGCCTTCCAGACAAGCTTTTTTCTCTGTTTGTACTCAGAAATGAACTGGAGTAGTGCTGGTGGAGATACTGGAAGGTGAAACTCTATGATTTGGGGGAACCTGAGATGTCACAGCTGGTGCTGCATCCAGGCTGCCCTTGCATTTGCTCCTACCTCCAAATGCTATGGTCACTGATGTGCAGGCATCTGTCCCCAGTACAGGCTAGTTTTATTTTACTTGTACAGGGGTTTTTTTGGATGCTGTTGCCCTGATTTCTCTCTGGACTAATAGCTCAGCAATGGACACCAAGAAATGGCTTCTCTCACCAATCAGACATAGAGCAGTTGCTTCCTCTGAGGAAGCAGGTTGGCCCTTGGTGAGCAGGTTGATCCAAACCCCTCACTGTGAGGTGTTGGGGCTTCACCAGGAACCACTTTGTCAAATAAAACCATCATCAAAGTGATCCACACAGCATTGGATCCCTGTTGTGATCAGAGAAATCAGGTGGCAAGTAGGAGAACAACTTCCCCAGATGTCCTTTCCATGGCCATGGTAGTCTTGATCCCCACAGCTGTGTGAAACAAACAGTACCTGAGTGTCTGGACTCAGGCTTCTGTCCTGAAGCCACTTGGCTTTTAGTTTTGTTTGTTGAATTCAAAACACTAAATACTTGTAGCCCCTAGAACAGCCACATCCAAAATACCTATTCAGAGTGGTCCTTGGCTTTGGTAACAAGAGGTCTGTGCATGGAAATGGCTTGGGAGAGTGCTACTTGACGGTGCCCATGCTGAAAACTTTGCAGTAGGGATGTGTTATTGTGCCTATTTCCACATGCCAGGACTGTTTAATTTACTATGTATAGTCATAGCATATGTGTACTTGAATATATTCTCTCTGGTTCATTGTAGAGGTTTCATGTAGCATACACTATAAAAAGTTTCTTTTTCAGATTTTCATCTTGACATGAAAGTGCATTACAACATTTGCCATCAATAAAACACAATTCCTTCCATGTGAAAAGCATTACAGCCACAGTATGGTTATTGAGTGATGATACCTGGATGACGGAAATACACGAACAGGAAAGTGTACATAGGGAAACTTCAGAAATTATGCCAAGTTTTTTAAAAAACCCAATGTCTGATAGTAATGCAGATGGGGTTGGAGAATTTAGTTCATTTGTACTCAAAAAAAAAAAAAAAAGAAAGAGAAATAGGGTGAGCTGAAAGAGAAATAAAAACAGGGCAGGCAGGGAAAAGGTTCACAAATGAGTAACTGAGGAGGTTGGCAACCCTGTGAAGACACGTATGAAGAACAGATTGCTTGCCTCTTGCTCTGTGGTTCAATCTTGGACCAAGCCAGTCATGACCAGGCACCAGGGTTTTCAGGACCTCCTTCTGCACTCCACCCTGTTGCTTGTGCCCAGCATAACAGTTCTGGGATGCCAGGTTAACATTGACTGTATGTTTGTAATGGACTAGAGGTACCATTAAAATTAGACTTTGTATCCTAGAGGTAGCTCCTTCAGGTAAGGCTTGAGGACACTGGGGAACACTAATTGGGAGATTGCCCGCTTTTATACAGTTGATGCCTAAACTGAGCAACTCACTCCAAACTTGCTGAAACAGAGGGAAAAACTCCCATGACTTTGTAAAGAACTCTGGACCAAGCCTTTCTTCTGAAAATATGCCAAAACAGGATCCTTCTATTGGCTCTGAATTTGAGTCTTCTGAAAATGTCCCCATTTGTACCAAAAATAATGCTATCTGTGTTTTGATTTTAGCAAAAGTTTGGCTTCGAGAAAAAAAACCCATCATGCTAACTTGTTAACTGAACCCATTAAGTATATGTATAAATATCTTCCTGAAAGTAACGTGAATCACCAGCGCTGGGTTCCCAAGATGGGAGGCAAGTTACTTGCCTTTGGAATGCGTAAACATTTAGTGGAAGAAATTGCAACTTCAGAGAAAGTACAAACAAAGCAGCCTGTTTGTGCGGCTGCTTTCTTGCAGGAGAACAAGCGAGAAGCATGGAAAGGCTGGAGTGTCCTCCATGGTTCGTGGCTGTAGACATGATCCAAACAGGACAGAACAAAGACATTCCTATTTATAGCCGAGCAAGGAGGAGCACTCGAGTGATGAAAGGGCACAGTCTACCATTGTCAAGGCTTCTGAAAAGAACACAAACCATGGCTTATCAAAGAGCAGTAACAAAAAAGGATTTTTCTGGGTGGAAAATAAATGATGTTTTTCCATTGAATCCACAATCCCACATAATAATTTTTTTCTGGGTTGGTCACACTTCATCAGAGCAGTGATTACAGTTTGGGAGGGGAGGTAGGAGGAGAAGCATGTGCCTACATATGTGTGGAGGAAGAGCTCAGCAAAACCCATGGTCTTCTTATTTCAGTTTTGCACCAATATGACGTGTCAGAGTCAAACTGTTATATGACATCACCAAAAGGCTAGATTTTGATTTAAGGAATAAGATAAGCCCTACTGTTTGTGCTAACAGCTGCTTTTAATGTTTACTTTTTTTTTAAACGAAGCTATATAAAATAAATAAATAGGCTATTTCATCCACTCTACCAGGTATTATTCAACATCTTGCCACAGTATCAAATGACTTCATCTCCCTGCTGTGTTATATTTACACAACTACTGAGACATTAGGAAATCAGAGCTACCCAAATACATTGTAAAGGAACAAGCAGTTGTAGTGTGACACAAAAATACTTTCTCTTTTTTCTTCTGAAACAGACTTTTTTTTTTTTTCTGAAAGAAATTATCTTGTTTCACAAAAGTGTCTCTTTCATCAAAGTCTTTTTCTTGGGAAAAAAAGAATATATAAAGAAAAAAAGAGAGTTTATTTTAAGTTTCTGACAGGAAGCCATTTTAATGGATTTTTTTTTTCCAGTTCTCACTTTGCTTTTTGCCTTGTGGCTTCCTGGTACTATGACAAAACAGCTGACCAACACCATCTCATCGCAGAAATCAACTGGTAATGCTTCAGAATTCAGTATTTATACAAGAGTATCTGGAACCATTAACACAAAGCCTGATAAGGGCTTAGCCCCACTTTTAGCTACTCAATTTGTATGTATGAGTGCTACAATATATCTGGCTATGGGAATGCATCTGCTTCACCTCACCACCATCTTCTTCTTCTTAACAAAACATCTCTGATAACTAGTCTGCACTGGTTTCTGGCTTCATCTGATCATTGTTTCAGGCTTGCTACTGGGGTATATTACTGGGTTGTGTTGGAGAAGCCAGAGCTGCCATTGGTGATGCCAAATTTAGGAGGCAGACTGGGGCTTAGTTGTAAGGAGGGACCATGNTTTTTTCTGGGTTGGTCACACTTCATCAGAGCAGTGATTACAGTTTGGGAGGGGAGGTAGGAGGAGAAGCATGTGCCTACATATGTGTGGAGGAAGAGCTCAGCAAAACCCATGGTCTTCTTATTTCAGTTTTGCACCAATATGACGTGTCAGAGTCAAACTGTTATATGACATCACCAAAAGGCTAGATTTTGATTTAAGGAATAAGATAAGCCCTACTGTTTGTGCTAACAGCTGCTTTTAATGTTTACTTTTTTTTTAAACGAAGCTATATAAAATAAATAAATAGGCTATTTCATCCACTCTACCAGGTATTATTCAACATCTTGCCACAGTATCAAATGACTTCATCTCCCTGCTGTGTTATATTTACACAACTACTGAGACATTAGGAAATCAGAGCTACCCAAATACATTGTAAAGGAACAAGCAGTTGTAGTGTGACACAAAAATACTTTCTCTTTTTTCTTCTGAAACAGACTTTTTTTTTTTTCTGAAAGAAATTATCTTGTTTCACAAAAGTGTCTCTTTCATCAAAGTCTTTTTCTTGGGAAAAAAAGAATATATAAAGAAAAAAAGAGAGTTTATTTTAAGTTTCTGACAGGAAGCCATTTTAATGGATTTTTTTTTTCCAGTTCTCACTTTGCTTTTTGCCTTGTGGCTTCCTGGTACTATGACAAAACAGCTGACCAACACCATCTCATCGCAGAAATCAACTGGTAATGCTTCAGAATTCAGTATTTATACAAGAGTATCTGGAACCATTAACACAAAGCCTGATAAGGGCTTAGCCCCACTTTTAGCTACTCAATTTGTATGTATGAGTGCTACAATATATCTGGCTATGGGAATGCATCTGCTTCACCTCACCACCATCTTCTTCTTCTTAACAAAACATCTCTGATAACTAGTCTGCACTGGTTTCTGGCTTCATCTGATCATTGTTTCAGGCTTGCTACTGGGGTATATTACTGGGTTGTGTTGGAGAAGCCAGAGCTGCCATTGGTGATGCCAAATTTAGGAGGCAGACTGGGGCTTAGTTGTAAGGAGGGACCATGTCTCAACCTGATTTACCTTTCCTGCAATGTTATGAAAACTGGAGAAAACCAGGTTAAAATTTACCTTGTTCCTCCACAAGACACTTGAACATCTGGGAATGATGTGGATGGAGTGGGTGTTAAGGATCTGGCTTGGTCTGGGTCTGGGCTGTGAGCTGGCTCAGCACTGAGGCTCCCAAAATCAGACAGGCACAGTTAAGCTCTTCACCACTGCCAAGGGCCAAAGTGGCAGGACTTCAAAAAATTCTTGCTAATTCCCTCAAAGCAGACCTCAATTCTTCTGGATTTACACCCACTCCACTGTGATCAGGTGGAACAAGGGGAAGCTGGTCACAGAGCTGGAGGTTCTCAGATCATCTAATGAAAATCACTCTTGTTTTCCTTAGATTAGGGAAGGAGGTGCAGAGACAGAGAAAAGACGTGGTCCAT